>UELX01004913.1:0-15744 GCA_900480035.1 Eupelmus urozonus | reverse complement strand
GGAAGAAACCTCAAGGATTTTTAAAGCATATCCATAAACTTTTATTTTCAAATATCTAATAATACTTTAAATATTAAAGGTGCCGAACTAACTTGCCCTGCCAAGTGTGCTCCACCTTCCCCTACCATTCATGAAAATACAACATTTTTATATAGGCCTATTTAGATTTATGATTTTTTGAAGCTTGGTAGTTATCCAATGCCTCAATTAATATAAAAGATAAATTTATCCTTTTTCATAAGATAATTAATAATAATTCTTTGCAATTAAAAAATGTTTATAAAAATTGTATATATTAACCTTTTGTCCCTTATCTACACAAATAAAAAAGTATCAATGACGTCATGAAATATAAAAAATTCTTTTTGATTAAGTTACTAAATTAAGTATTATTTAACCCCTAGTAACTCAAGCTGGATTACGTCTGACAAATTGCAAGCTGCGCACCTGTTATCGGTTTGCTCGCATCGAGGGGAATAATACAATTGAATAGTGAATAGAAACTGAACGAATCGAACCTACCACCTGACTCCCGTCTAGCGACTAATTTACTATATGACAACGAATAATATTTTTATCTATATTTTTATGTTTAAAATTTGCCGCTACAATTAATTAAGGCTTGTATAATAAGCTCTAATTTTTATTTATCGTGAAAGAATTTATATAGCTCTAAATTTATAATATAATAATATATAATATAAATTTATAGCTGTAAATTCAATAAAATACATGGATTAAAATACGTGGATACGAGATGAAAATAATGGTTCTAGTGTTAAAAAAGGCAGAAGGTATTGAAAAATTAATTTTTCCAGCAGTTAAGTATTAAATTTCGATACTAATGCGACAAAGAGATTTTAGACCATGGACGTTTACAAAAAGACCAGGTGAGGTCGAAATATCCTTCTCGTTCACGTATCGAACCGTTTTTTTTTTTTTGACAGACACGCTGAAGGCAAGATTTAGCAAACGCATTCTTCATTCGAATATGCGTGAAATCGAGCTTTCCGTGCAGAGTATCACAAAACTCTTTTTAACTCGCAAGCATCTGCAAAAACACTTTACAATTACAAAGCAAAATTCAATAAAATAATCTAGATCCGAGGGATGATCCATTGCTGCAGGGACATTCTCCCAGCGCTCGCGAAAGCACAATGCAAGCTGCTTGCCAGTAGCTGGACGAAGCTTGCGTCCCCGATGCGGGAAGCTATAGGCTTGGTTATGGGAGCAGGCACGCGACGACAAGGAGGACAATCGGTACACGTGACGCGCAGCCCGCGCAAAGCAATACAGACGTCTGAAACGTGCAGCATTGCAGCAACAGACGCGCTCGCACCCTCTTTCTCTCTCCTCTCTCTCTCCCTCACTTTCACGTGCCTGGACACGGGAGCTGCGTTTCTGCGGGCGTATATATATTTATATATAATATATATACATATATCAGCTTCTATGCGAGTGAGTCTGCGCGCCTAGCTTACTCCCCCTATTGTCGTTACTAAGTATTTTAAATTGACTTGCGGTTTTCATAAATTAGATTTAATAAATTTACTTAATTTTTTAATGAAGCAAGGCCTACACGAGATATTTTGTCAAAATTATTTGTTGGTAAAAATTTTAGTTTAAATTTACGTTAAACCAACAAAGAAAAAGGTGGTTCAGTTATTATAATGCTATTTATTTAATGAATATAAATTTAGAAACTCAAAATTTCAAAATTTTTATTTAAACTTTTTCCTTAACTAAGGCATTTTTTTTTCATTTTATTATACATTAAAACGTTAATTCATTTTAGCCTTATCAATAGAGAGAAAAGTAACGTGATATTGTTTTGTTAATTCTTTTCTGTTGAAAATTTCAAAATTATTATCAAAAAAATTTTTGCTTCGATATTATAGCTAAAGCATTATACTTTTGTTTGTAAATGGCAATACACAAAAAAATGAAAATTAAAAACCAAGCAGATTTTTATTAAATTATCATTTTAATGATAAAAAAAGAGTTTCAAAGCGATAACTTGCTTAATTCTTGGGTAACTGAAGGACAGAAATTAGTTAGGACAGAACAGCTTTTGCGCATTAGAAATTTGAATTTTATGCATTTAATTATAATTATAATTAATTATTTACAAGCAATTACTGTTATCATTCCTGGAGTTTGAGATAATGACCAAATTATATCGTGCGTATATTTGCGCCTATTGCTTGCAAAGTTAAACATATGTATTAGGAAAAAATACGCTGTAGGTATCTCCAATAATTAAAAAAAACCTTTCGAGCAGAATTCCAAAGCATTCGATTTCTTGCATTTCTTTTTAATATTTCGGTAGTTACTCGTGTCGTTCTATTAAACTTTTATGGCGTGCATTATCGATAAGAGATTTTCCGTAAGGAAGGTATCGTCATTATTATTGTGGTTTCGAGTGCGATAGCTACTCGGATGTAACGTTTTGTAGTAACGCACTAATGAATAAACACAAATATAGATCTATAATATTGTAAAACTTTCGTAAAACATATATTTAAAAATGTTATTTTAATTTAATTTTTTAAAGTTATTTTACTATGTTATACTTAAGATCTATTCGATCAAACAAATCATGTATAAAAAAAATTCGATTTCCTTTTCTTATTTAACAGTCTAGTATCATTTCCTGGTTGTATCACTTAAAAATAGATAAAAGTATATCACTGGGAAAAATATAATCAATCCAAATATGTATTTTTATCAAAAAATAAAACATTTCTCTTTAATTTCTAGTGTTTTCTCAAGGAAAAAGGATTTTGAAAACCGTTTTACTTTTAAAAAATTAAACATAGATCAACAAAACAGAAATAGATCAAATTTTTCATTTGCAGTGCTTCATCTCAGAATCAATTAAAATGTTTATACCAAATCAATACAAAAAACGAAGTTGTCTGAGATCTTGGCAAATACTCATCAATAAACAAAACGTGAACGCTCTAATAGCATACAATCCAATTTAAAAATTCATGCAACAATACCAACCAAACCAAATTAACAAATCTCATTTGAACATAGGTTCACCAGTCCTGCACTCAAATAGCCTAACTCAAACCTAACAACGCCATTGGAGAAAAGCCGCGGCGCTAGGTAGCTCGCGCCATGCGAGTTCAGTGACACGTTCGCGCGCTTGAGCCACGTTATAGGTACCCTTCGGTGTCCGCGATATATAATTTGATACGAAATGACCGGTCTGGGGAGCGAATAAGACACTCCTAATAATGCTGATTTATAGGACGGCGACGGCGACGGCAGCCTCCCCCGAAGGGGTGCATACACGTGCGTGCGTGTCGCGCAGTTCAACCGGAGCGGTTAGTTAGAATGGATTGCCCGTATCATCTTACGCACACTGTCGCCGCTGCTGCTGCTGCTGCTGCTATACGCAGTTACGTCGCTTTTTTTACTATGTAATGGGCTTCCACGGCGGCTTTGGCACACTCATCTTCGCGCTTGAAAGGCGTATAAGCACGCGCGATTAATAGCTATGCTTGGCTTGATGCGCTTTGCTTTCTATCGCTTTCTTTAAATAATATTAGTTTAGCTGATGTTAGTTTCATTTATTAATCGAAGTATTTGAAGAGTTTTTAATAAATTTTAAACAGTTATTTTACGTTGTTTACCTTATTTTTATAATACTAGTGTATAAGTAGATTAATTATCATAATAATTATTCTATAACGTAAAAATTAATCATTTACTAGATACCTATGCAAATAAATAGAAAACCTTAATTCATTACTCTAATTAAAAAAATATATAATAAAAATTGTATCTGAAAAAAATATTTTCTGTTTTATCGACTATATTAATTTTTTATAATAAACAATTAAAATTTAAAGAATAATTTTTGAAAATATTTTTATAATATGGTTTAAAATTATAAAACAAAAACTATTTAAACAAAAACATTATCAGAAAGAATAATTTTTCCAATAAGAGTAAATATTTTACGAAATATTAAAAAGTCGCAGATACAAAATTACATCTGTAAATTTTTTAAAGTATTAGATAGTAACTACTAAAAAAAAAATTTCAATTTTATTTGTGTTGCAGGCAGTACTATTTACAACTAAATTTATTAAAAATTTGTTAAAAAATTGAAGTAAAATACAAATATACTAATATAACAGTAGATACGTCGGTCATTAGCATTCGTTTCGATACGCTTATTATCATTTAACTAAACGTTACGTATTTGGGTATTTTAACTCCTTTTAATTCTATCTATTAGTAAAAATAGTTTTAATATAAATTACTACTTCTTAAAATCAACACAAAAATTTCAAATATTTTATTACAATAATTTATAAAAAACATACTTTTATTTATTAATTTTTTAATTTTCACGAAAATAACTCTGTCTAATCAAACTCTTTTAAAGTGTTAAAAAAGGTCATATTTAGCAAACACATTTATTTCTAATTAAAATTTTAAGTAACCAAAATTGTTTATCACGTTATGTGAAAAATTTTAATGTTTTAATACATTTTTTTATTATCTATAACTAAATTTTAAACTACAATAAGATTATGAAGAAAAAAAGTTATTATTTTATGCGTCTAATTTTTAAAATTGTTTTTTAATTGTTTTGATTTATTATATTTTTTATTAGCTATAATGCAAAAATATTAGCCATTGCAGATCTATGAGACATCATTAGCGAGGAATAGTACCCGGTAGTATGATCCAAAATTAAAAAATAGTCACTTTCTATAAGCGATGTCTAGAAACTAAAACGGCCTCAAAGTTGACAAAACATGATTTGTGAGAATATAAATTTAAACGGCCAAAAATGGCAAATCCTCTCTGTAGACGACGTTACGTCTCAATGTAACTTTTTATCATTTTGCTTGTAATTTTAAGCGTCAATTTTCTACATAAATTTGTTTTTAATAATTTCTACGGTAAAATGAGAAAAGATGCCTACTTAAGCAAGTCGCAAAGCTAGAATTACTTGCTGTATACAAATGATAATAAGTGTTTCGAGGAAGTATTCTTTATTATGACTAATTCAGTATTACTAATACAATAGCCCAATTATTTCGACAATCTAATATTATTATCTGTTAATTTTTGTGCAACCAAATTAAATGCATCACTTACAATATTTTCTACATATTGCTCTTCATTTAGTTACTTTAATATCGTAAAAAACATTAAACACGTAAAATATAAAACTATCATAGACTTCTTTAAATCAAAATATGTGTATTGGTAATATGTAGCGTTTTCCTCGCACTTCATCAAAGATTTCTTATATTTTTGATAGATTATTTTATCATTTATGTATTAATGTTATAAAATATTGTTTTATTAATTTTTGAAATTATTTAAATCTTTTCTTAGATTTTATATCTTTCCCCGCTTTAATGTACATGTTTTACTGTTTATGATTAATTTGTCATTCCTAGTCTATTTTTTCTTAATTATGTTATGCAAGTATCATTTATTAGGTATTAGGTACATAAAAGAGGCTTGATTCATGTAATTATTCATTAAGTAAATAAATAATTACACGACTGTAACTGACTGACATTAAGTCAGAAATAAAACATTATATATAACATAGAAGCAAGTCAATTTTAAAATTAAAATATTTCAATATATTTTTTTTTTTTATAATCTTTAACTTCATTTTTGTTCTCTCTTTTTTCAAAATCATATACCACATATGTTTCATTTCAGGAGTATAAAATATCTATTTTACTATACCTATTACTTAAGTCGTGAATAAAAATAATTATTATATATTATAAGTAAATACTTTTATACATGTTATAAAATACTTACAAAAACAAGCATGATGAAAAATGCGGCTATATAAGCAGTTCTCGACATCCACATGCTTACAAAACGATAATGCTCCCCAGTAACAACATTTCTGAAATAAATAAAATTGTTAAATATTTTTTAATACAAATTCATCGTCTGTATATTAATTTCTAACACAATCTGCAATAATGGTGATATTAAAATAATTTAGATTATTTTGTTTTGAATTTTATGTCGCTATGGAATTTAATTGTCATCAAGCCAAGATGATAAAACTTTATATATTACTAAAAACGTACTGCTGCTTATATTAAAATGAAACAATTTCTCTTGATAATTAAACACTATTCTTAAGCACTATCAACAATGGATCAAGTTTAGGAAAATTCAAAACTTTTTGAGAAAACAATGTTACTTAAAATAATTAAAAACTACAATAAAAACTACAATAAAAATACAATAAAAATACAATTTGGCCACATGGCAGTCTGTTGACCATTATGACTTTTGATACTTTTAAAACTATTTAATAAAACAAAATAGTATTTAAATTGTAATGGTAAATATTCTTTGTAAAGTATATCATCTTTATTTTTTTTATGTATCTTGTTTATGTAATCATCTTCTCAATCAAATTGTTTAAACATTCAAATAAAATAATTAAAAACTTTTTTATTTATGATTTTTTTAAATTTTGAAAGAAAATGAAAAGTTTACCTTAAGAAACCTTTGTTATCTTCATGCTCTGCTAAAGTTTTAATGCTAGCCATGAGTAGATCATCATAGCCCAAGAATTCATCAAGTATCAATCTTGAAAAGGCATCACCAAAGCACTTATCGTTCACGGGATCCAAAGTAACAATTTTCACTGGAATGTTTAATTTTTGTCTTGCAGCAGGCGATAAGCGTAGAAATCCATATTCCAAAGAGTATTCAACAATGTACTCGTCTTCTGGAAAAACTAAAATTTGTTATTTATTAATGCTTAAGAAATGAGTGCAGGCAAACTACAAAATAATTTTAAACCGCATGTAGCGAAGCAATATCACCTGCTTTAACTATTTTTTCAACTTCAGATACTTGATCTTTCAAAGGCTGAATAATGTTGTCACGTATAGGTGCTTCCGTATTCTCTTCACTTGTCGCGTTGTTTTGTAATTTCATAGTTGTAGAGGTTGGTTCCTAAAATTTATAGGTAATGTAAAGAAAATATATGCATATGAAGACGCTAACGCGTTTGTTAATTATTTAAACTTAACATACATCTGAATGTTCTTTAGTATAACCATTCCAATGTTGGGTAGATAAAAAAGGATCAATAGCTTCATTTGCTGTGCTTATGTTCTGCAAATCGTCGAGAGTAGCACCGCGCAAATTTAATTCTTTATCAGAAAGTGTTAAATTTTGCAATCCTTCATTGGATCCATGAGTACCCTGATCATCATCAACTGCAGATGGTTCTATATTTATAAACCTATTGAACAAATAGCTATGCAATTTTATTATGTACAGTATTCAAACACAAGATAAACATTTTATGGTCTTCATCTTAATTAGCATGTTGTAAATTGATAATGTTTACTAACCCATCTCTAGCTAATATTCCTAAAACGCTACTCAAGTCTTCCACTTTTTCCTGATTTCGTAATTTTTCCTCCTTGGCATAACTTTTCTCTATACTATAATCATCGCCAGCGTTCCTTAAAATTTCTACCCTTAGTATTCCATCTCTTGGCCAATCATCTCTTACATGTTCTAAACAGTTAGCTGGTGTACGTGAGAATACAACATGTATGTAAACCAAGACGAAAAATGCCATTATCGCCTACAATTAATTAATATGATTAATAAACTCTTTGCAAGAGTAGTAATTGTTGAAACAAATAAGTAGGATATACATAATTAACTTTTACATAGTTAATATATTTTATACTAACCTTTAGTAGGACGAAAAATTCTATCATCCGCCTAACAGGCCTTGGGAAAGTTCTAGCATAGAGTAAAGCAGATTTAATGAATAGAGCATGAAACAGTCGGTCTCGAACGCTGAACAGTGGATTTTGATTATTGTTATTCCTGGCCCTGTTTAGATTGTTATTGTTTAAAACAGGACCAATTGCCCCTGCCAGATTGTGGTTGTTGTCCGCCACTGCAATATTCTGGTTGTTAGCCAATGGTACAGCAGCGTTTATCTGCGGCATCTTGGTAGGATTGGTGTCAGTGCAGTTCTCACAGTCAAAATGGTGACTCAGTTATCAAAATTTTTCAAATCAACAAAAATGCCTCTTGCACTTGAGCGCTGCACTTTGTGGCTCAACATTTCCAGGTCAATTGTGTCAACAAATTCCTACAAAATAGAAAAATAGTTATCAAAGGAAGTTTAATGTTGGAATATTAATTTTACTTATATTAAAAATTACTCTTTTTGTACTCAATCATGTACAGCATGAAACTTATTTCATTTTCAAATGTAAATAATATTATTTTGATTGTGATTTATGTTACTGAGTTATTAACAATTTCTGTTTAATTACTATGATTTATGAATTATTTACTTGATTTAATTAATATCCAAAAATAAGTTTCAATCCTTTATATAAATACTAAAAAACTATTTATAAATGTCAGAAATATGAGGATACTCTAAAAATCTGCTTTAATGAAATACTACAGAACAGCAAGGAAAACTTGATGTAGCTTTATACATTTCTTTATCACTAACTCAGTAACTGTTTTAAAAAGCAGCCAATTTATTCAAGTGGTATTATAAAACACAAATTTATGAAACTCATTGATCTTTCACTGATTTTCAGAGCACAAAAAGAAGCAAACAAATGGCATATGTGCAACACAGCTGTTGTCACTGTGCATCCAGTTAAAAGTATATACCCGCGAGCAGCTGCAAAGGAACCGTGCGACAGAAGAATTAGTTTACGCAGCGATAAACGAACAATAAGCAAAGCGGGAGATTCGTTATCAGTAAATCTGCAATCAGTGTCGAAAAAAACCTAACCTACCCCGAAGCAGGAAAAACTGATGAGGTGAAAAACATAACCTAGAAGGTTCTCCGTCTCTGTCTCTCTCTCTTTCTCCTGCTAGACGAACCGAGAGCCGACGAACGTTTTTACCTCATCCATGCAAGGTAAAACACAGAGCCAGACGTACGAGCGAATGTTAGAGGCAGTAGAGATCGCAGGCTAGAAAAAGAGCGAGTGTAAGTAGGCGAAAAAGGTCAGCAGCCGCCGAGGGAGCTGCACTGTCCGAGAGCGAGCGAGAGGGAAGGCAGAGAGGACGTCGACGAGTCGACGACTGGACAGAGTGTAGACAGACGGAAAAGTGGGGGAAAAGTGACTTTCACCCGCGAACTCGCAAGCACCGTGCGTATATGGGCTATATGTGCCCTGTCTATATAGCCATGCATGCGTGCTGTTTACGCTTGCGGCTCCGCTGTCGTTGATTAGAATTTTCACGAGAGAGCCGATCAATTATATATCTCTACAAGGCGCGAACGAGATTCCATCAACTTTTTCAGCTATATCTCTAGTACCCCCGTCCTCGCATTACGTAAGGTTCGCGCGCTATCCTCGACGTCGCTGACTAAATCAATTAGTTATTAAGTATTTGCTTGAATTCATGCCCGACTGGATCGAGAGCTGCGCACATAACTACTGAGCATTCAGCCAGCGAGAGACAGTACACAGACTCACAAGTAAACAGACACCCTCAGCGATCTATATCAGCGAGTTTTGGAGCTGGCTAGCGCGCGACATGACTCTCGGGATTTCGGGCCTCGCTCATATTATGCGAGAGACACGCACACACAAAAGCGCGACGAAGCACGTAGAAGCAGGTGTCTATATACTTATATACAACTACCTAGCGGAGGCTCAGCAGCGCACGCGTCTACTACGTCAGATCGTCCGCGCGCTATGGCGAGCTCAGCTTTTCCGCATCGCAGTTTTCTATCCACCTCACGCGCACGTTTATCTCTTCTCAGCTTCGGAAACTTACGTGGCTTTTATTCAGAGACACAAATTCACGGCCAAAGTAGCGCACGGGGCGGCAGTATAGCAGAAGCGCGCACCGAAACGGAGGCCCGCCAGTGTAGCCTGCACACACGACCTCGGGGGGGAGAGCGAGCTCTCCTCGTGCGCGCGATTTCAGAATTCAAGGGAAAACGCGCACGCACTCATACCTACATGTATATGCAGTAGACGACAGCGCGCGTCAGGCCGCTTGCGGACGACACTATATACTTGTCTCTCTCCCTCTGCACTGCGCGCACAGAGCTCTGCTTCTTCTGCTGCTCTCAGCTGCCAGTTCCGTGTGTATACATGTATATACGGCTTTTCGCGCGCGCGTCTGCTCTTTCCTCTTCGATTTCTCGCGCGACTATATACTTGCGCGGATAGTCGCTGCTGTGCGCGCTCGTTTGCGCATATGTAGTAAGCTAGGCTGATGCTAAGAGGGAATACGAAAATGTCACTTCATCGTAATAAACATTGCGGGCTGATGGGGAGAGAGGGGAACGGCTGGATCAAGGGTAAACAAACATCAATTTATACCTTGGGACACGCAGGCGACCTCTGCGATGGATTCTAGGTGTGTGTTGGAGAGTGTTTCTTGTTTCGGTTAATTTTGTATTGGCTTCCCGAAGTTGCTTTGTTTTCGGTGGATCGGGCTTTTAATTTATAATCGCGGAATCTAAAATAATACTGGTTACAAAATAGTCGTTGCCGTAATGATTAAATATTTGCTTTGGTTTTCAGGGTTTATTTCATGCAAATAGTAAAACAAGTTTATTCAAAAGTAACTATTTTTAAGGAATATTAATAATTTGTAAAAAAAATTTTATTTTAACCGTCAAATATCTAATGAAGATCGATGAAAATAAAACATTTAAAATTGTAACTATTAAAATTAAACTGAAGTCATCATATAAAATGGTTAATTCAAACATTCCAAATAGTTTTCGGTGTTTCTGAATTCGCTGTTACTACTTATTCCCTATTTTTAAAAAATAGACTTCAATATCGAAGAGTCTTAAAATCATATTAGAAACTTCGTACAGTATTGTGTAAATAGCGCTGTCATCGGGGTTGTCGATTCAGCGCGATCTTTGAATATGAAGAAAATTTAACTGGATAAACATATACAATAGCTTTATCTATCTACTGATAAAAATATTGCAGGGAGATTTTTTTACCATCAGTGATATAATCCGTCTGACCAAACTCAGCACTGTTACTACTGGTAGTAGAAAAAGAGATTCCTAATCAGACAACGCTCAAAATTATTATTACTTCTTTCTAATTATATAAGTAAACAGAAGACTGTTACTACTGGTAGTAGAAAAAGAGATTCCTAATCAGACAACGCTTAAAATTAATATCGTTTCAAAGCAATTTCTAATAATCAGTAAATAGAAGAAGAGTATATCGTTCTTGACAAGTGGATATCTACATCTCATTAAAGTCGAACTATTATTAACTCTTAAAGGCATAAAACAAACTTACTGCTAAAATAGAATTTTTACTTTTTCAATTTGTTGCACAGAGAAAAAAATTAAGTTTTCACAAGAAAACTGTAATTGGTTCAATTAAGCCTAAACTCTAAGAGCGTTTTAGTATTATAGTATATAGAGCACGAGCATCATATAAATCTGAAAATTGTACGCATTGTTTCACGCGTAATCGTTTTGTTCGAACACATGTGAATATTGAAGGAAAAAAATTCATTTCGTTTAACTTTTTGTTAATCTATGTAGAAAAAGTCGCAAGCTTTTAAAACTTTTTGACAGACTGCAAATTTTAAGTTTGTATAATAATCTAAATATGTAAAAGAAAAATTTAAAATTATAAGTTGAACACCTTTTTGTTCTTATTAGATAAGTATAAAAGAAAAAATTGTAATTTAATTACTTCTTTGTGGATGTAAAGTTTTGTCAGATAAACTAGATATAAACCTGATGTGATCAACACGTATTAATTTTCCGGTGCTTCCTCAAGTTTGTAAATCACATAAAATTTTTATTATAAAATATAAATCTAAAATCATCAATTTAATTTTTTAAGGTTCAATAATTTATTAAATCTGATTTCAAGTGCAGTAAAAAATAGCGAAATAATTAGTCGTATAAGAATAAACAAAAAGTCGTACAGACGTTTTATATTGAATAAATAGAACGAACCGCATAGGTAGACTTTAAAACATTTGAAAAACCAACTCTCCCAGCCCAGATTTCTAAACGCACAGCGACAACCCACGAAAGCGATGAAGTCCGAAGTCCGACATATAATTTTCGATGGCGCTGCCCGCTGAAAGCGGCGGCGCAACTGACTTCACATCGAACCGTCTACATCACACAGGTACATACATACACCGTGCCTAGCTTGACTCATCGGCGCCCCGAAATCCCCACATCCCCACCCCGTCGGCCAACCATCGCAGAGAACGTCTGACTGTATATCCTGCTAGTGTGCGCGTGTATAGACACAAGAAGACTGATCGCTGCCCAGTCGTCGAAGGCAAATTAATACTCCACACGCGGGACAGCCTATAACCACTCAAAAGCCTGTGTACAAATATAGTCCAGAGAGAGAGAGAGAAAGAAGAGTAGAATCTAACAGTGCTCCCTGTTCTCTGCGCGCGTCAGTATATATACACTTGCTCGCTAGTCTGCTCAGAGGATTTGCTAAGGATACACAGTCGTATCATCACAGAGGCGCGATTCTGAAGCGACAGAATTCTCGCCTACTTAAGTATATTACCGCCTTTCGGCTCTTTCGATTCTCTTGATCCGAGCGAGCTGCCGCAGTCGCGCGTTGAGCCGCTGAGATGTGCGCGAAAATGGCTTTTCAACATCAGGCGGGCACGGCGATGGAATGCCTCAGCGTAAGCAGCATCGCACTCTTAACGGTTTTTTCGGCTCTATACCAGCGCGCTCGCTTATTCCGCCTGCGCGCTTATTTTTTTTTTTTATTTTATATACGAAGTACCTAACAATGGCTTTGGGGGCCTAAAGTCGAATGCTAGGATTTTGAACGGGATAGCTGATTTATGCGTGAGACTTGACCGCGCGCACTTTGTCTTTTCGATTATTTTCGTTACGCTCCAAAACGATGAGTACTTAGCTAGCTAAGTATTTATATGTATACTTATACGTGCAGTTTCTTTGAAAAACAATTCGCTAACTTTTTTCCGGCTTCGATTATATCGATGACTAATGTTTCAACAAGATAAAGCTACATTCAACAGTTGGTTTATGCTCATTCTCTTTTTTTATGCCTTCAATTTTCAAATTACTCAATTTCATTTTTCAGATATTTATTTTTTCAGTTAAAATCTTTGAAAAACGCATTATTTTACTTTTTAATATATTTTTAAAAAAACAAAGTCTATCAGTTTTTTAAAGACTATATATGCATGTTTACTTAAGATTATTCACAATAACAAATGTTCTTATCAATTATGTGTGCATTGATAAATCTTTTTTATTTTAGATTCCAATCACACTTCACAAGGAGAGTGAAATAAGCGCAAATGGTGAAGAAGTAATGAAATGTGGTTTTAAAATTGGAGGAGGGATTGATCAAGATTTTAAGAAAAGTCCGCAAGGCTACACTGATAATGTAATATTATTTTTCAATTTTTTATAATTACTTTGAATGATCACTTCAAAAATTTATGTAATTGTTAATTTCTTTTTAAATAGATAAAATTAAAACATGATTTTTACTTTAAAATTTCAGGGCATATATGTTACTGAAGTTCACGAAGGATCTCCTGCTGCGAAAAGTGGCTTAAGAATGCATGATAAAATATTACAATGTAATGGCTATGATTTCACCATGGTAACTCATAAAAAAGCAGTTGGGTATATAAGAAAACATCCTGTGCTAAATCTTTTGGTTGCCCGCAAGGGAGTCACTAGTACTTAAAATAAATTGACAAGAAAGATGTGCTGCGTTCCACTCGATTATAATATTTATAAGCAGACAGTTTGATAAAAAAACTTTTTGTATTATATATACATGATGCATTTATACAATTTATTTTGATAATTAGATTTTTATACTTCATAAATTAAAATTAAAGTCATTCCAAATAACTCATTTCAATCACTCTCATCTACATTCAATAACAGAAAATATTTAAAATATAATCTTAAAAATACACTTTTACAGTATTACAATCAAGTATTGATAAAATAAAGTAAATAAAATAAAAGTTTAGCAGCTAAAGCACATCTTTCAACAAACTTATGTCCAAAGTATTATACACAATTGCTGTAATATTAATTATTAAAGAATGTGTGTGCATGTATATAATTGATAATTCAAAAAGTCATAACCACTGATTATAAACAAGTACAGATTTTAATAATGAGAACATTAAATGAACAATAATGTACTGCCAAGAAAGATTCCGTCGAATTCATTGTATATTTTCTTTTATGAACAAAGATCGTGAAAAAGAATAATTTAAAAAAAAATTTTAAGTTATATTTTTTAATATAAACTTATTTATCAAATCTTAATATTCTGAAACTGATTTTATACTAAAATTAAAACTTTATTTATAAATGTTTAGTATGGTGCAGGTTTCAAAATATAAATCAAACAAGATATATTTATATGATTGATTTCTAAAATAAAGTAACTGTTACGATCTATACAATAAATGACTTATAAAATGTTATAATCAATTCTATGATTTTTAAATTTTTCTACATAAATTTTATATGAAAATGTATTATGACAATCGGATGTGTAATGATAATTTTAAAAAATACAAATGAATGAAATGTCTAAGTAATCTCTTCCATCGCGTAATAGGATAAAAAAAGTGACCTAGTCTGTTAAGATCGGGGCTAATAAAATGGCAAAGGAGTCTGCGATAATAAAAAATACACTTCGCTATTGTTATATATTATGTTTGTTTCCAAACTTTATGATACCATGTTATATGTAGTGTAGCGATATTTATTTCTTTGAATAATGTTTGTATTATAACATACAGTGATATATAAAATGAATCTGCATAACAAAGCAGGTAAAACAATTATTGTACAATTTACAAATGTGAAACTCCATTGTCAACCAGTATCATCACTTTCATGATAATAAAATACTGTTTTAATGAAAATTCAAAAATTACTTTATATTTAATAAATGTTTCTTTCATCATGCCTAGAAATTTAAGAGATAAATTGATTTCAATATATGTGCAATATGGACAATTTTAATTTATAAAAAATACTATTTTGTGCAAATGTAAATTTCTTTGTTTAAAAAAAATATTTTTATTACAAGATGTTACTATTAAATAGTTTTCTAATCTTTTCAATAATCACAATTATAAACAGAACTATTTCAACTCGTATCTAGACTCATATGATTATTTAAATGCAAGTTTACATTTACATGAAAATAACAACATTAATATTATTTTAAAGACACATTGTCTTTATAATCATCAGAATGCAGAATCTTTCTACAGATTTAGTTCCATAATTTATTTATCATTTTTAATAAATTATAAAAAGTAATAATAAGTCAAATATTTACACTGAATTTTTGTTCATTTAATAGCAATAACAAAAAGTTATTTAAGTTAAACTTTGTGTGTTTCTTGAAAAAAAAAAAATAAACACAAATCAACTGCAATATAATAAATTCAAATTTGTTTAAATGTTCAAAGCAAAATTCAGTTTACAATAAGATATAAAACAAATGAATAAAAATGTGCAATAAAGAGAAATTTTGCAAACTTTCAAATTTATCTCAAAATATTTTAAGTATCTGCAATTTCATGCATCAATTTATTTATTTTTGCAGGTAGTAATTTTATGAAATCTTTGCAAATATTAAGTTCTACTGACATAAGCTCAGCTGCTTTGGGATCTTTTTCACAATAATTAACTAGAAATGTGTAAGCATCTAAACT
>UELX01004912.1:0-15751 GCA_900480035.1 Eupelmus urozonus | reverse complement strand
CAGTCAATAGAACATAATTTTAAAAAGAAAACTATTTTCATGCAGCTAAAAACGGTAAATTGAATATTAGCTTTTTTTTAAATCGCCAACCGATCACATTATGGCTCTCTTAGAAGAATCCGACATGCTTTTAGTAGCTTTTTTATTCACCTTTCATTCGCTTTTTCAAAATTTTAAATTACTTTTATTGGTGCAAAGCTATAATGCTAAATGTTAAAGCATCCAATTTGGGTATAACGGTGCATTCAAATTAGGGTAAAATGACGCACTTAATAACTTATAAGCGGTGTCTACAATGAGTTCGTTCGTTAAACACTTTTTGCAGTTCTATTCTTCAACTTTAAATAGCCTTCTGAAAACTTAAAATCGGATCTTCTGGTAAAAATTTAAAGCTCAAATTTGAAAAACTCGGATGTCAACAAATTTGGAATCCCAATTATTTTTGGGATTGACAAGGAAGCTGTCGGAGCTCCAGATCACGAATTCGATTCAAACTTTGGGATATGTTTTTAAAAGTCCTGCTATTAAGAAAACCGCGATGTTAGACTTTATATTGGCTTGAAAAACTTGAGTTATAGATTCGTTTAAAAAAATCATGGAGGTTAAAAAAGTAAATTTTTATATATAAGTAATCGCGAGTTGCCTCTTAGGATTCGTCTACGTTTATGACTCAGACTTACCTTACAAGGCTCTACCGTGCCTCTTGATTTTAAATTTAGTCTTAGAAAATATTGAAAAACAATATTACTGTATAAATATAAATAAATCATCTTCGAAAAACAAACACATACATTTGCTAAAATAAAAAATTAAAGTAAAGATCGAGCTTTTATTTACTTTTTATGGATTTAAAAAAGCTTATCTATTTCAAAAGTTACAACAGTTCAAAAATAGGTTTGAAAAATGTGCGCAAATTTAAAATTGGGATTGTAAAGGACTGTACACTGTTAAACTTTGAACTATAAAAAGTTTATAGAAATTGAATTTTTCTAATTTTCCAAAAAGTCGGTTAAAGCTTGTTTAACCGACTTTAAGCTGGTATCTATGGTTTTTCTAAGCTGATTTATTACATTTAGTAGATTATAATATTTCTTGAAGTTGATACGTTTCA
This sequence comes from Eupelmus urozonus, assembly GCA_900480035.1. Classification (NCBI taxonomy): domain Eukaryota; kingdom Metazoa; phylum Arthropoda; class Insecta; order Hymenoptera; family Eupelmidae; genus Eupelmus; species Eupelmus urozonus. The sequence goes on along the minus strand of UELX01004912.1, from coordinate 14,640 downwards.
AAAAATAATCTTTTGAAAATTATTGTGCATACCTCATCTGATATCTTGCCTTAATAGGAAATCCAATTGGAAAAATTATTCAGTCTAAAAGATAGCGGTACCTCATGACATATGATGAATATACCTTCCTAAGATGCTCGAGATTTAGTGGATGCATTGAATACAGATCTACATTACAAATTCGTAAGTGCGATAGCGTCTTCTCTATAGCTCACAATGCTTTCTCTTCTTTGGCCTATGAATGAATAACTAATTTACGCGCACGTCAAAGAAGCTGAAGTCATCAGATTTTATTTATTAATCAACTGTTTTGAATGTCTGACAGATAATAATAAATCATGTAAATTAAAAATCTATATTAAAATCTTGAAATAAAAATCAAACAACAGCTTGAATGCGTTTTCCGCTTCCCGTAACTTGCTGTTCTGTACTATACATCCCGGGTATTTCGGAGATTCTATTCTTCACCGTCTCGAAAAAGTCTGGATGCAAGCAGACTTCGGCCGTTGCAGCAGACTTATTTTTTGGGTCTTCAAAATCGTTCCCATAAACGCTCACATCTCCAAAAAAGGGAACTTTGAAGAAAGTTCGCGGAATGACTTTATAAGACTTCGATACCGGAGGAATCTTGTTCTTCTCGCGGCGATTGTAATAAGTGATGGCATCGTCCTGGCCGATGCCGCGCCAGCGAGCTTCGCACTGGTCTGGATAAGAAAGGTGGGAGCTGATTAGGTAGGGTTCAATGAAATCTGAATGGCCAGTACGAGTTTCATCGAAAGAGCAGTTTATTTTTCTTTCGTTCTCTGAGCTTTCGGTACAAAAGTGTTGCAACAGTCTCGTCTCGGCTTCGCCCGCCGGATTTCTGTAATGAGAACCTAAATTTCGAGTATGACACACACATTGCTTTTTTTTTTAACCGAACTACCTCAAAGTGCAAACAAGTTTAACCCTGTAATGATTTTTCACTTATATTAGATAACGTTGTGATGAACTGTTTTAAAGAATTTTTTTTGTATCCTTTTATTTTTTTTCTTTGTTTTTGTAAGATTTGAATTTAAAAGAATAAAGTAAGAGAAAATACAGTAGTTATAACGATTAAAAACATTAAAATATCATAAATGTAGTCGAAAAAGATGTCACAATCTCATTATCTCATTAAAGGGTTAAAAATTGACAATATCAAATAAATAACCTGATGTTGCATTGAAAAATTTCAATGGTTTGGGTGGCTTATTCTGAAATTCGTCATATAGATCATTCAAACTGTACTTTGAAGATCGATAAACTTTTCCAAAATAATCGCACTTCGTACACAAATAGGTTTTTCCGAAATAATCGCGTGTTTTGTCCACGTCCAATTTCTTCTCGCCGTAATTTTTTTCATAAGTCGATATCTTGTAATTGATTAATGGATCATAAATGTGGAGATCTGGTCGAATCATCTTATTCGTCGGCTTTGAGTCTCGCCGAAATCCTTGCAAGTCCTCATAGTAATGCGCCCGCTGATAGGCCGTCTTAAAATTATTTTCAGTTTTTCTCACTTTATTTGCCACCATGATTTTGAAATGTCTCTATAATCGGCGAAAAGAAATTTGCAATTGTTCTGACTAGCCGTCGTTAAAATTCGCGTACAGACAAATGGAACGCGAAACAAATGAAAGTCTTTTAGTTCTCGTCATCTCTGCTTCTATTTTTTCTTCGTCTTAAATTACCAAAGTTTCTGCGACGTGTATTATAATATACCTAATATGCCTCGTTTTAATGGCTCTATATCTCTTCACAAGCGTATTTAGAACGTTAGTTTTATCCCCCTTTTACTTATTGTTCGCTCGATAATAAGCGTCATTTTTCGAAATTACTCACAAACACATCCACACGAACGCGCGACATCACAGACACACACTGAATAGATCAACATTGGAAGTTCGTTTATCTTATTTTTTTATCGTTTTTACAAGCGACAGTTCCGTCAACTGTTTTTAACGAAAGAATCTACTAATTTATTTTTTAGAATATTTATTATAACGGAAACAAATGTTGATGCGTGTAATATCTGTATGACACATATAATATCTGCAGTTCTTGTACCGAAAGACTAACACGATAAAAATTATAATTAAATTTTGCTTAATCATCGCTTTTTGAACAATTAGATGTTTTTTGCACAATTTCATTTCTAATTAATAGATTCTTTCATTTTGTAATATGCAACTCTTATATTACAGGTAAATTCTTTAGAATAATGGTTGATTTTCGAAATTTGAGCTCATACCTGCACCGAAAAACAAAATCGCCTTCTTATCTAACAAAAACAGTTCTAACAAAAAATCTTATCTTGATATTTTCTACTAAGTACTTGAAAAAAAAAAATCATTGGCGCAAATAAGAAAAAAATCAACTTTGGCAATTGTATCAAGCCCCTCGTCATTATCAATTTATCTAAATCACATTTTCATTAACTGAAAAAATCTATAAAAAGAAAAAGTAAATAATACTAAATTTCTTCAATCACTCTTTATCACAATAATCAAAAAACTGAATTTCTTAGACTTACAAAAGGCGATTTTGTCGAACGGCTTTTAAGCTATTAACTTCTTTACATACTATTTAAACTAAACGAATTAAAAAAAAGACGAAGGCGTCATTCGAAATCTTAATCCTTGATATACAACTATACTCGAAACTCAACTTCGCCTTTTCTTTAAATTTGAAAAAGATTGCTAACTAGAGTCCGATAAAACACTATTCTAACTACAAAGTTTACAGCGCAATCATTACAAACGTTTACATAGAAAAAAATTATAAATTCGCAGAATCGACTATGCTCGCTAGATAAAAGATCACGCTCTGAGTCGGCGCCCGTGCGACGGGGACGCCAATACGGAGTCATCCTTTAAGAGGTAGTGGCGATTCTTGGACAATGGGCGAGTCTGGCTGTAAAAAGTGCTTTTAATTCTTGCGACCACCTCGTCTCTTCATCGACGAAGTACATTGAGGACAGTACCATTTGCCCTTGGGCGGCGCGGTAATATTAACACAAGGGTAATGGAACCACTCGAACGGGCACTGCAAAACAAATATATTTATTAGTAATGTATATAATATTTAATATAATATAATTAAATATTTATTCAATAAAGATCGTATTTTAGTTTTAAAAAAATTAATAATTGTAATTATTGTTTATCACCCGTCCTTAATGCATTTTTTTTTTTTTGTCACATTAATTTTTGCATTTATTCACAATAGTTAAATTATGAATTTTTACTTTGCAAATATGCACCAGTTAAATCGCGAAAAAATACGTGTTAAATAAAAATCTATTTAATAGCCGCATACATATTTTCTTTACTTGCGTTTTAAAAGAAAAGCTAACAAAAAAATGGACAGCAAGCGAAAAATATTCTTTCAAATAGTAAGTCGTCTAAGAAAAAAACTTTACTTTCGCTTGTAAGGTAAGAAAAACTTGAAAATTGTACATGTACGATAAAAACTAACTTTTAATATAAAATTATATAAATATCTAAAAACTTCTAAAATACTTACGTCCGAATTATCGCACGCTACCATGTCACCGTAGGAAACCTGGTTACATATGCAATATCTTGGCTCGTTTGGATCGTACGTCCAATCCGGATTATCCTGGTCCCCAGCATTGAGTACCTGTGCAGCCACGACCCCCGCCGCGCCGGCATTCGAAGTGCCTGCGGATGTACTAGGTTGAGCGGCGGCGTTCGCAGCAGCGGCAGCAGCCGCTGCCGCCGACTGTTGCTGCTGTGCTTGCTGTTGCTGTTGGTGCTGATGCGCTTGCTGTTGCTGCGCCTGTTGCTGCTGCTGATGCGCCTGCTGCTGCTGTGCCTGTACTGACGGTGCTATCACATTTGCACTCGGTACGTTTGCCGAAGTTACTTTTCTGTAAAGACAAATTTTTACATTAAGATATAAGCTTTACTTTTTCACAATATTTCGTTATAATACTTTTGTTTAAAATCATTTTGCTTTTTAAAGGTATAACTTACTTTTTATTTTTCTTCGACGACTCTTGAATGGCCGCAATGGCGGTCTGCGCGGCCCCGGCCAACTCTCTGCTGAACTCAGCAGCGTGCACTCCGCCCGTGTTAATGGCCTCGTAGCTCGCTTTCAGGCTCGCAGTCCGCCTGCCCTGCTGCATATGCTGTGTCGCGGCGATGGCCTGCGAGGCAGCAGCGGCTATGGCGTTGCCACCTGCGCCTATGTGGCCCAGGTTGTAACTTACCGGGCCGACGGAATTGGCGATACCAGTGGAAGGAGCTGCGCTGCTAGGCAAAGGGGACGGCTGGGATATCAGTGGGCCGGAGTTGGCCGAGGCTGGCCGTTGCTCTGGAAGACTACTACTAGGGGCAGGAATTTTTTCCGGGACTGCTCGTTTTTCTGCCGACGTCGACGAGGCGTTCGAGTCTCTTCGTTTCTCTCCTCGCGCTAAAAGTTCAGTATTTAAATCAGTATTCAGTGTCAGATAATTTAGATCAGTAATCAGTATTTAAATTTCTAAGCAATTTAGTAAGGTAATCGTAATAATAAATTATACATTAATTTTGCCTGTTTGTATTTAAAAAAATATTATATTACGCAGCTAAAAAGCCAAAATAAAGAATCTCCCAGATCGCATGTTCCATCTGATCTGAGGTATTTCTTGTTTTCTCCTGTGGTGCATATACTATTTTTTTAACTATTGATTTTATTAAATATAAGTTAAAAATAATGATTTTAGTTATATAAGAGTTATACATACAATGACTGTGATTATCTCGAGATCTACTTGAAGAAAAGCTATAACGATTTTCTTTTTGACTGCTATTTGTCGATGGCTGATCCAATTCTAAAGATCGTTTCTCTAGAATTTCTGTAATACCCTTATTATCGGCTTCGAGTTCCATTTTAAATTTATGAAGTTCTTGATCAAGTCGCCTTAAATATCTATTAACTAAATCATGCATTTGATTTGCGAGGTTTACTTTTTCATCAGCATCCTCTAAAGTTTTATAATACTCTTTTCTTATTGCTTCATATTCTGCCTCCTTTTCGCTTTGTTTCATCTTCTTTGCATTAGCAAAGAACACTTTTATTTTCTTTTCTATACTATCCATTGAATCTAAAACAAAATATCAATTTTTGTTAAAAATGTTATCACGTTTGTAAAAAAAAGATCTCTTAATCAAACGAATCCATGAATCCTAATCGTAGTCTTCATCAATTCAATTTTTATGATTTTAAATCTTATCAACTGCAAATTTTAATGAATGTATACTTACTCTGTACACCTAAGTCCATTTCTCTCATTTCTGTAAACCTATCCCTCAGTTCTTGAGGGAGATGCTCGATTACTGAAAAACATAAACAGCATAGTGTGAAAACATAACCTCTAAATTAACAGAGACGCTTAAAAACGATCAATGCAAAAAGCCATTCCCCTTAAATAAACTGAATAAATTGTGAAAACAGTTTAATTCTTAAAGAGAATAATATAAATAAACTACATTTAATAATAATTTAAAAAAAAAACAATAAATTTATACTGCTCAAATAAAAAAACATGAAACTAACCTCAAAATTAAGCGTAAGTAAAAGACAAATTTAGCAACGTTAATCAAGCTAGAACAATTTCTTACACCCAAATTAAGAATCCCAAACAAAACCCAAACCACCCAAGCCAAAAAGAACAAAACAGAAAAAAAATAAAAAAATAAAGCCTCGTGGAGCGCGTCTCATTTCCTCCCTCGAAAAGGTTAGTATTCAGAAAGTAATCAAAATTCTACTCACTCTCGACGAAATCCTCCAGGTAAAGCATTTCGCTGGCTCGCTTTCAACTATTCAACAACGAACGAGAAAACCGAAATGCAAAGTCGAGAGCGATCCTGCTTCTTCCTCGGCGCGCGTCTCAGGACTGAAGCGAGGAACAACAACAAATTTTCGAGCGTGCGTTGTGTGTGTGCCGTGCGTTCGATGTGCGTCCGACTCGACCGGTGGCGTGGCCCGGTCTGACAACGCGTTTGCTGTGGCGCGCAGCTACTTGGCTATAGTGCGTACTTATAGGCAGTTGCCGAGTTGTGGGACCGCCTTGCTTTATTGCTTCGCCTCCCCCACCCCCCGCTGTTAGTGGTATAGTCAAGTCCTAGTGTGTTTATAACCTGCAATCTGAAAAGAGCGCGCAGCTGATCTCCCCGCCTTTAAGTGGATGCAGAGAGTTTTCCTGAGGTGATTTAAGTGCAGTGTCTTCGTTGTTCGTAATTGGCTGTCTGGAATTTAGAAGCGGTAAGTACTTAGGTACTGCGTATTGGGAGTTTTCCGGAAAGTTTCCGTTCTAAGGAGAGAGGTTATAAAACTGCCTTTATGCGCAGCGCGTGCATACCTGGGATTTAACATTCTGCGAAAATTGAGTTTGAATGTGGGCAGGTAATCAAGTTTTATGTGCATTGTTACGAGAGAGTAAGAGTAAATAAAGAAATCGGGTTTACAGAATTTCTTAATTTTCTATTAAATTAACTTTGTAGTTGTTTATTTATGATGTAAAACTGATTTGAAATAATTAATTTACACTATTTACAGTATTATATAAAAATAAATAAATACTGTAATAATTTTAAAAACTAGAAAGTTTTTTCATAAGTTGTGTCTTAATTAACAATGCAAAATAAATCTATTTGCAGTAACAGCTTCAATAAATTATTTATTACTATTTCTGATATATTTTATATTATCTAAGTTCTATAAAGAAAATTAATATATAATTATTAAGATATTATTATATTCATCAAAATAATGAAAATTTATTATATAAATAATTTAAAAACTAAGTAATAAGAATTATATTAAGTGAAACTAAATTGCTAGTACAATATTTCTTTCTTCTAATAAAGTCTTTTTAATTATATTTACTTATTAATTGTTAATTCAATATTAATTTAGTACTTTTCATTTTAGAAAAATGATTCGAAGAAGTCCAACAAGAATTGATTTAAGACTTGATGATTTAGAAGAATATGAAGCATTGAAGAAAGAACGCGAAGCTAAAAAAGAGGCTGAAAAACAAGGTGGAGCATTTAATCCTCCATCATGGGCAGGTAAGCTGTCTCAAGCTGAAATACAAGAGAGAATCGGATATGTACCACAAACAACTCCACAAACAACGCATCCAAGATCTAACATTACATTATAAAAATTGCATAAATTTTAACAAAAATTGTTTTATCAATTAAAGCAAATTTTTTGGAATAGGGAGAATCTGTTTTTATCTACTTATTTAATTTATATAAATAAAAAGCTTTTTTATTAACTGTTATTTTTTTTTATTAACGAAATACTTAAGTCATACATGGCAGCATTTTATAATCAGGCAATTAAACGACGCCTTACTCTTAAAAGTAAATAACACAACATCAATTATTAAATGCATTAGTAATCTATTGTCCATTTGCAATTTGCTTTGTGTCGTTTATTGTAAAGCAATAGCTGCTTGCATTAAATCTATTACCTTAAAAGTGGAAGACAAGAGCGAAAACACAATTCAAAAGATCAAACACTTCAAGTATCTTAAAATATCTATTTCACAAGATTTCAATTTTTTTTTTAAATTTACAATTATTACTATTTATTGTATTCACTTCCTTTTCAGAGATCAACATGTGTCATAAAAATAGACTTCTGTCTTACGTCTCATTTGAACTTTTTCTAGATATGATAGAGTTTTTTATTACTCATTGCTCTTTTTTCAAAAGCTAAATCTCTTTTTTACAGGCCTTTATTAAAATAAAGATACTCTGGTATTTCTCTTCCTTTGCAATTTGTCTTCAATATCTCATAATTCTCTGGTTCATACTTTTGCAGGGTTTTTGTTGAAATCGAACTGAAAATTATGTTCAAAGATTTAGTAAATAACTTTTACTTATATTTTAAAAATAAAAGATTCCCTGATAATTACCATCTTTGAGGAAATAGGGCACATGCAGTTGGTACCATCAGAGTCAATCTAAAATAATTTATATATTTCAGAATTAATACATAATAAATGCCTTATTCTATAGTAGTATTAGCTTTTTTCATGATGATTATAGCTTTTTTAATGTTAACTTAATTAAAAAATTTATTAAAAAATTCTCTAATTAAATTATATTTTCATATTTTTTAATAATTAATAATAATTAAATAACTTTGAAAGAAATAGAAAGGAAAATTTGTTACTTACGAGATACCACACATAAGTACTTGGAAAGGTGCATGAAGTGGTTTGATTCTTTGCATCCACGGTTTTCTCTCTAATCTTTCCATTAAAGGTGGTAGCAGTACTAAAAAAAAACATTTATATTATGATTTTTCTATTCATGCCACTTATAAGCTACACATACATAGATTACTGTAAAAATGCTTACCCATTCCAGGTGCACACATGATAATCCTTGATATCACAACCTGGCTTATACCTTTCACAGCCGCAAACTGAAAGTACAATTTTTAAATTACTAATCAAATAGGAACAAAATTAATATGTTTTAATATTATATCGAAATTTTTATGAATAGGACAATGTAAGTCTTATAGTTATCAATAATTATAAAAATCTACTTCCTTCATTGAATTTTCAATTAAAAAAAAAACAAACAACAATATTCATTGTTCAATAAAGACTTTTTTTCAAAATTAATAAATAGCTTAAAAATATATAGTTTCCCGTAATTGTCATTAATTACTAAACTTTAATATCCTCTTAATCAAAGTCAATTATAATTAAACATAAAAAATTAACAAGATAGTTAGTAAATAACGAAAAGACAAATAATAAATTTAATTTAAATTATGTCGACCTTTACCAAAGTATACGAGGAAACCAATACACAATAGATTCTATACATTTTACAGGCTACTATTTTTTAAACTATTATTGAAATTGATTTGTTTAGTGTGAATTTGAAAGAAAATTCCTCACCTTTGACTTCGTGAGCTTTTTACCCTCATCGTCGGTAAGCTCAATACCGCCAATGATTTCGTTTTGCCTCATCAGAGGAATGTTGACGCAGTTAGCTGCACCCACAGCGGCGAACGGTACATACCTCTAAAACAAGAAAATTAAATAAACCTAATTAATAAATGGTTTGATGATACGGTCGAGAATTAAATAAGTGTACCACGCGCGTGATTTTATTAAAAAACCCAAACGTAATTTTAATCACTTCCAGTAAGAAAGCGATTTTAGCTAATTTACGCAATTACAAGTACAAGTACAAAACTTTTCAATTTAGAAAACCGTAATTTACGTATGTTATTATGAATTTGATTCCCTATGTCATTTTCCAAGTAATAATTTTAATGTTTCGACAATTACTCTAAATTACTATAGGAATTTCGCAAAAGTTTTTTTTCAAAAAACCATTGCGACGTAATGATCTCATTTCAAAGAGCTTGAATTCAATATACTTCTAAATCATAAAAATAATTGACAAGTACAAGTAAGTAGGAAAGGTCGATGTTGGCGCGTTCTTGAAAACAGTACACTCACAGCCATGAGGGGATTGGCCCTCTTTTGCCAGAAAGTCTTACATCCTATGGCAGTGATCATCGCGGCGCTGGTCGCGCTCACGTAAGCCGTGGCCAGCTGCGTCGTCGTCACTGGGCTGTTTGCGTTCCTATTCGTGTAGTTTACCAGGGCATTGAACGACTGGTTAACCCATTGCCAGAACACCACTGCAAACGTCGTCCTAAAAGTAATCGAACAATATTATTATATTGTTACGGTTTAGTTAAATTTTAAGAGCTTTTTTTCATACTCTACAAAAATTTTTGGTCGAAAGTACGCGTTTTACAAATTTAAATTTGCACATTCCAAAGTTCGAGTCATCGTATACGAGTAGTGCATTTTTTACTATTTTTAACGCCGTATTACTTGAAATTTAGTTTGAATTTGCAGATGACTATGCATGTCAGCTTAGAATACAGCGCGAACGATAATTCAATTTCCGCTTTAATTATATGCTAAACTCGCTCAATGTTGTCACACGTGCGATTTCAATTAACGCTTGCAGACGATAAGTTATATACGCTTCTTGACATCTTAAATGATTGAAGCATCTGCAACTACTATTTATATTAAAAAGAATTTGAAATAAATACACAGTGTTAATTATACTTTCTTCCATTTCTAAAAGATCTTTCCTAAGTCGTATTATTAAAAAGAGAATCTAGAATCTAGTTTATATAGATAGACACCTATAAAACTGGAGCATGACGCCAGTGATGGCCATGCCGCCCGGCACCTGGAACGACATCCTGCCGAAGACATTCTGGAGCTCTCCGGTGTCCGGATGGAACGACGATTCATACAGCTTCTTCGCGTAGACTATCTGCTCCCTGGTAGTGCCGGCTGGCTCTTTTCCAAGCCTGCGGGAAAACAAGAAAAACAATACGAACCTAAGTACCTTTCTTCAAATAACTTGCAAGCTTCCATGAACAAGCCGGGAAACGGCCCGGAAGCTTACGTAAAGCCTGGCGTATTTTAAAATGCGCGCTCGCATTATGCATGAGGTTTTGCTGACTGCCTATCGGTTGTTTTATAAACAATCGCTTATTTAGAACGGGACAATGGAGGATCGATATACCTTTGCGATACTTGACTTTTTGGATTGGTCAAGTTCGATAGACTTTAAATATTTTTTTCTGGTATGATTGAATTGTCAGTTTTCTGTTGTTTTAACTGAGGAATTGTTGTTTAAAAAATGATAATCAAGAATTATCTTCATAATGGCTAGAATTTTTAGTCTGGTAACAAGAGATAATTCTAAGCTAATATTGTGAATCACGAATCGACGCGAGGAAGTAAATAAGCAAAACGAGTTTTCCTTCGCGCTGTCGGTAAAAACTAATCGCAATCGTCCATCTGAAATGAATAATTAATACAAGATTTATTCGGAATTCAGATAACAAGATGTTTTGATGTAAAGCCAGCCACGCGCGCACGAGTCTAAGAAAATAAAGATTCCGATTTGATTGATTAATAATGGACTTTGATCGCTTTACATATAGTCTTTGAAAGGATTGTCTGTTTAGGTGCTTATCTGATAAGCTTCAAATAATTATTAAATATTAGAATATTAAAAACAACTGCTTTTTAAAGAACGTTTTTAAAATAAATACCTGTATTTCTGGCATAGCTCTTTGGCAGCAAGGAGCTCCTTTTCCGGCGTAATGCAGGTACGAAAGTCCGTCACCCAGGCAAAGTGCTTCCATCTGCCGAGAAAGGTGCTCTGGTCCCAGAGCGGCTTGTCCAGGTCCAGCCTGTCCTTGCTCAGCGCCATTCTAAAACGAATGGCTCCAACTGTCGGTTATATGGCTCGCCTGAAAAATACACAGGCTTTCTTAATTCTCATCTGTATTGGCATTATCAAGTGCAAATTTGCTACGATCAAAGTGTCGCGCTAAATTGAGATTTATGGCAGTGTTTTGCTCTTTCAGATGCGATAAAAGCTGCACTAATCGTCTTTAATGTCTGTATAGTGCGAAAATTATTAAATTGTTGAATGAAAATTTTCGACTCGTAAAAGAACATTCTGCGGGCATGTAAGAAAACTGGTAACAGAATTCTTTTCAGGAGGAATCTAAAGTAATATTCATCTTACACTAGACGTACTTCAACTCTCAATTCGAAAATAATCCTGCACTTTTCTCGTTACTCCAACAGGGCTATTTATATCCCACAAATGACAGCTAATTAAAAAATGTCACGCAAACACCCAAGCCCGCAGATAGACTAGCCTCACGCAGTCCGCGTCTAAAATTCAATATGCATAAACGTTGCAAGACAAGCCTATAGAATGCAGCGAAACCGGAGCACTACACATCACTTTGAGCGCCTCTAAGCAGAAAACTGTAACGCGCTCAGAGGCAGTCCGGCGCATTCTAAAAGCATATCGGCCTCCCCGGCCGAGCAAAAAAAAAGGCTCGAAGTCGCAGGCGCAGGGCCATCCGAACTAAGGGAGCGACTACTGCAATATATCGATTTTTCCCGCTCGAAAAAGCGCGTAAGCCTGCGCGCAGGTATGTAAGATCGATCGGACTCACGCTCAGCTCCTGTATATCCGGTGCTCTGCAGAGTGTATACAGCTGTACGGCAGCGTCGAGGAGAAAGCGAGTATATAGATACGAGTATATAGGAGAATCCTTTGGATAACGGTCTACTTGTCGTAGACGAGCCGTATCATCTCCGGGAGCTGCAGCGGCTTGGACAGCAGTTCTCGAGCCGCATGCAATTCCAGACTGCGAGGCTGAGCGCAGCTCGCATATGCGCGGGTTATACTCGCTCGGCGCGTTTTTTTTCTTCGCCCGGCGGACGCACTACTGTAGAGAGAGTTGGTATAGGCTCGGCTAGCCAGCCGCCTTGGGGGCTCACGTGATCGCGCACGTTTTCACGCAGCTAGCTTCGGCGCCTGCGCACTCGCTGTGATATAGCTGAGCTTTAGTATAGCTCGCTCGAGTGGTATGTGGATTCTTTGGTATTCGGAGTTCTCGGGTGGCAGGCGGCGAGAGTCGCTATGTAGATTCATTGCGGCGCACACACGTGACTGGGTAGAGTTGGCTTTTGCTTATCGAGCGAGTTTTTTTGAAAAATAATATAGGGGACAAGAGCGAGTGGGAAAAATTGGGTCGGGTTTTGAATGCATTGTTTCGGAGTTGACGTTTCAAAGAGCTTTGTGTTATTTCTCGCCGAATTGATTAGCAGGTTTTCTTTTTAAATTTTTGATTAATGTCGGAGGCTTTCAAATTTAGAACTTTAGAAAAATTGTTATTTAAAAAGGATATCAAACTTGGAAGGCCTCGGGAGGAAGCTAAGGAGCTCATTAGTCAATTTTTTGAATATTACTTCTCGGTCTGTTCTGATAAGAACTCTGTAATCTTGAAATAAATGCAGTTTTAATGTACTTGCAGAGGACTTATCAGAAAAAGTCGAGGATCAGTCTAAAGTGGATTATGCACTAATTCATACACTTAAAAACAATGCCATATCACTATTTATAACGTGCCAATACCTCTATAAATTTTTAATGAACGATAGAAGCTTTCAAGATCACCAAAAACGGTGTAGCGTCAATTGTCAAAAAAAAAAGAATTTTAACCCGTTGCATAGGTAGCTAAAGTATATTATCTTAAATTTGTTTAATTTTGAATCAATAATGATATTTAAAAAATACAACTGTAGCTAAGCATTAATGTATCTATCTTCATTATTTCTCTATTTCCTTTGTTATCTATTAGTTTTTAGAATTAAAAGGAAAAAGTAATAAGCTCCCTTCAGAAATATCAGTATATTTTGAATTTGGAAGAAATTGATATTAGTCAGTATTGGTGTGCATTTATTAATATATAGTAACTTAAAATTACAAAGTTATATAAACTTTTCTTTTTTAAATATTTCTTTCTTCTACTCCGTAATTATTTTTTCAATTTGTAATTGGGTATCTCCGAAATTGTAAATAAATGAACAATTATAAAGAGACTGATCATAATGTACTGTTCAATTTCCTTTATTAGTTAAAACGATTTTGTTCACAACAGGCTCTTTTTAATTTATAAGAAATAATTATAATTTTAAGATGTAACATATAATAATAATATTAAAAAATACAGATTGCCCAACAATTATTACAAGAAAATAAAATCATGTCCTCTAAAGTCATCTATAATAATAATAATAATAATAACGTCAATAAATAACATTGCGATCTTTGAATTTGTAAAGCTAGAAGACGCTAAAAGCTAGATAAACGTAATATAAGGGTGATTCTAGATGCGATATTAAGGTGCTTCTGTACAGATAGTAATATAACTTTCTAACTTTCAGGTACTTCTATATGTAACAGTGCGTGTACAAACGTTACAGGGTGACCTTATAAATAACAAAATTGACAAACAAAAAAAAAACTGAATAATCTTATATAACAGAAATGTTTTTGTTATTTTAAGTAGCTATGAATGTATTGTTTAAAACGGAACTTAAAATTACAGTATCAAATATTTTATGATAAAAATCATTTTAAATACAAGTATTGCTGAATAAGAATTTTATTGATTTAAAATTTAACAGAACGGTGATTAAAATTATACTTTCTATACTATTTTCATCATATGAATGCTTACAATGCAGAGGCATCTTGTACCTTGATGCAATATCTCTCATGCTCCGAAACATGTGCAATATTAATGTGTTAATAGATTTTTCAACATAGCTTTTAGAACAATCTACACAATCAATCTTATAAATAGAATTTAATTTAAATAAATTTTTTAAGTATCTTTTCTTAGATTAAAAAAAAATAGTTTTGTTAAAAGACTAAAATATCACTTCAATGTGCTCTACTTCTTGTACTATACCGGGTGATCGAAAGTTACCAACAATGTAGACTAAACAGTTTTTAAATATTAAAAAATAGTAATTTTCGATACAAGTGCGAAAAGGTAATCGCCTTAGTCGAAAATCAATTTTGATACTTGTGTCAAACAATATTATTTTTCGCACGCCGTGCGCGAAGTTCGTTTTCGCGCACGCTCGAAAAGAACCGCGTGCGCGAAAACGAGCTTTACGCACGTCGTATGAAAAAATTGTATTCGATACTCGAGAGA
>UELX01004911.1:0-15753 GCA_900480035.1 Eupelmus urozonus | reverse complement strand
GCTAAAATTCGGAAAAAAGTATTTCACTATTAAAAAAATAATATCCAATCCTATGTGCTAATCTGGAAAAGCGAAATTAAAAAAAATTGTTAAAGTTAGTGTCCGCTTGAATTAAAATAGTTTTATTTACGGGTGATTTATCACAGGCAGCATAAATAACAACGATAAAGTTAATCTACCCCGAAAATCAAGCTTTTTTAATTAATCAATTTTTGTATCTTCATAAAAATTAAAAATGTGAAAATGTGATATTTATTTTTAAACTGGCAAACTAATGATACAAAAAAGAAACAAATATTTAATGTATTTATAAAAAATGTTGTCACTCTAAGAAATATGACTTCGATTGCATTTTAACATTTATACAAAATTCTAGACACATTAAAACAGCGAGACGATACAAATAAACTCCGACGCATCAACCATGTAAAAGCCGCGAATAATCCCATCTATTTGCAAATTATTTCGAAATCGAATAATTTTAATATATTAAAGTTTATGGTTTATCGCAAAAAACGAGCATAATCTCGCAGTAACGCGGAAAAAGAGCCGTTGCGCGCGCGCGCTACAATATACGAGTGTCGAAAGCGTCGGGTAAATCTTGATTTATTCGATTCGGCCTCACACTGTTTGCAGAAACTGTTGCACGTGGTGTACACAAACGCGCGTAGGCTTACTTGTTTCATCGACATCTATGCACGCGCTGCACTCGTATATTGCATCAACAAAACATGGATTGATACACGCTCGCAAATACATGCAGTTTGCCGCTGCTGCTTTGGCTATCCTTGAAACATATCTTCTGGACCTTTCACGCTCGCAAATCCAGGCATACTATTAATCGACAGGAAGCGCGCTCGTTACGAGGAGATTAAGAGATTAATCGAACAGGATAATTAATTGTGACTTTCTTATTTATCGACTATCGCACGCCTGTTTATTTTGAAGAGGAATGTTTAATTTATAGCTTCTGTAATTAGCTTTTATTTTTGCCATTTCTAGGAGTACATCGCTTTATCGACAACTCGCGCTTGTTGTATTATGCAATGAGCGGAGAACGCTTGCTTTGAGATAAGTCGTGAAATTTTTATGATCTACGTTTGAAAAAAACAAGCTTTTGGAAAGCTGTTAAGAAACTGTTAGTCGTGTATCTTATTATTTAATTGAAATAACTTGTCGAAACGATCGATTAATTATAACCTCAAATAACTTTGTGTTGTCGGGAAAATTGAACGACAAAATACCTGGATTTATCATCGTTAGTTTCTGCTACCAAAAGAGGAAAAATAATTTGACAAGAGATGATTCGTATTGAAATGGGCAATACTTCGCTTTCTATTTTTAGTAGATAAATTGCATTGAATTTTCTTTTGTAAATTCATTTTTTCCCCCGAAAATCCCCATTGTATTTGTTCTCTGTTAGTACATAATGGAAGAAAACGAAAAATTGAAAGAATGCTTTGTTTCAGTTTAGCTTTGAATTTCCGGATTTACACGTGCCTTTTAAAACATTGCTTTACTATGTCCCATTTTTAACAAACTTTTTATCGTGCAAACATGTATATTTGTATTCTGTGCTGCAATTATAAATTAAATATTTTGAATGTCATGGAAATGTAATTAATTAAAAATTTCTTTGTTAACAGATGCTCATAAAATTTTAGTTTTTTATATACTATTAAATTATAAAGATAATAAATATTAATAAGTGCTTTATTGCAACTATAATAAATTATAAAAAATGAAAGAAAATATAATAAAATAATTAAAAAAACATTACAAAACAAATTTATCACGAATGTAATGATTTTTCAGTTCCGTTATATCAATGTGGTGGATGATCTTTTGAAACGTAAAACAAAAAAATAAAAAACAGGTCACTCCCCTAGCCAGAATGATGGTTTCGTGATATACATTCGATCAAGCATAAATTTTATGTTCAGTAAAACGTCAACTAGATAGGACTGCAGAGATTAATGTCGAGCTTGATACATATGTGGATATCGAGATGGCATATTCAATGAACTATATTTGTTATACCAGTTTTTGTTATTATGACAAAAATGGTATGACTCCACCCATTGAAACAGTGACGAAATGTGCACAGGAATTTTTTTAACGATCCAACTTTATAATCTTAGCTGTTTTATGACATTTTTTATAACGAGCACAAACTTGATATCTTGACACTTTTAATTGCTGATGTAAACTCTTAGTAGGAAATACAAATGAAAGCTTTGATAGGAATCAAATGGAAATTACGCTAAATATCTCGGCCTCGCTTTACATACATTCATAACTCGTCTCAATGTAATTACATATAGCAAATTAACATAACGTAATCCTAATGAGAGCATTCAGAAGGGAATATTAATGATGGATACCGCAGATTCGAATATATATATATAGTTAACACTGATTTGCAAATACTGATAAAAAGATTATTGATCGTTTAATATATTTCAACTAATGATGCAAACGGTCTATTAGTAAATTTTTATAGATTTTATTAATATTCAAAACAGTGTAACTCCGCGGAAAGCTGTGGTCTTTCCTATATTGAATGCATAATATATTTTGTAAATTAATTATTTATATTTAGTTTTGATAACCAAATTTATTTTATTAAAAAAGCTAATATCAAATTATAATAATAAATTATACTTGTAGATGGTAATATTTAATATTAATTATTAATTTTAGTAAAATTAATATTAATTGTTTCGGCTACAATTATTTTTATTACTATGCTCATATTAGTATACAATTTCAATATCTACAAATACATCCGCAGTTTATGTCAACAGTATGAATTTAAGCTACATTACAGTATTAACAGGCAGTCATTACTTTCTATTATGTTTGCTAGAACGGGGAGCAGAGCGGATTATTATAGCACCAGCAGCATCACCAAAATTAGTTTCAAAAGATCAAATCGGAACGCGGCTTTTCACATAAAATCTCCAAATTAATCACTGCTTAAATGCCAAAACATTTAAACCATTCATAAAATAGTAATAAATCAAATTATTTCAGTAATGACTCGGTTCTACAATGGTTTTATCACTCGGCGTACTCGACCCACAGTCCATACAATATTCGAATAGCTGTGTGTGAAATTCCTCCAAAAGAAGAATTTGGGTAATGCTTTGTCAGCTCTTAGCATTGAAATTCAACTGCAGCACTGGACGAAATCAATCATGTGTAGACAATTTTCCGTGATTCCACGAAGTTTTACGGTTACCTTCAGGATAGGGTTTGTATATTGTCGAGGATACGCGGAACATCTGAATACACATATCGATGCGGCAAACATGAGGTAAGGAGAAAAAAGAAATATTGCTGACGAAATTGAAAGACGCGAGGGAGAAGACCCTTACTCCACGTGTATGTATATTTACCTATAGGTAAATTTGGCTAGAAGATTCGTACAATTGTAGAATCGTTTTTATTCTGGGAAGGTAAAAGTGAGACTTCAGAATGACATTTTGTCAACAGAAGGCGCGGGATATTGGGGATGTATATACAAGTATATAAAGGGAACCGGTTGAAAGTTAATATTATTTGTGCTTGGTTGCTTTTTCTCAAGCTCGCCCCTTGGCTATTTTACACGCTCACATTATCGATTTTCTGATCGAAATATAATTTGAGACCGCTAGAGCAAAAACAGCAAAAATATACCTCCCTGACCAGCCAAGTTAGGCGATGAAATACGCTTTAAGAGCAGCTACCCTTCCGCGTAAATGAAACGTAATATACGACATCTAGTGGTTTATTTTTATTATTATTAAACGCGCTTTCAATTTTTATGGTATCCATTGTATTTTGTAAGTAAAGTGAATTCATATAATAACAACGGATATTTATTTAATCGTCATTAGCACAAATAAATAGAGCAATTAATTAAAAGTAAAAATTCACTTGCATGTATGTTTTATTAACTAAAATTATTTGTGTAAATTATTATTTTTAAGATAAAATAGATTTTGTACTCTAACCTTATGAATAATAATTCTTATTGAGAATATTTTGTTAATATGAAAAGAAAAGACATTATTTAAGTAGGAAATAATATTATATAACCTTCGAGGAAAACTTAATCGCACGGAAAACACGGGACGTAAGAATAAAATACTTTTTACTATTTCCTCTAACACATTAACATTTTTCCCGATTCACAAGCCTCATTTTCCTCAGGTAATCCAAAACTCATCCTCAACAATATTTACCTAAATGCGCTCAATTTACCGTATCATCTCGCAACCAGTAAACACGATAAAACAATTAACACGGCTGGGGCTGTATCGAATGCTGCGATCACGCTTCCGCTTACCCAATCACGTCAACGTCGCCATTCAAACCGCAACGCGCGCAATCGATCCACTATCACAAAGCACAGCTACCACGCACAGATACAGCAAAGAGAGATTCACAAAGTGCAAGGGCCGAAAGGTCTCCGGTGTGGCTCAGCTTACCAATTTCCGCAGTCTTCCGGCAAGTAAGCATTATACCGGCCTGGCGCACAACCGATAGTCAACCTCGCGAGGAAAAAAGCCGCCGCGAGAAAACTGGCTGATTGTGCGTGCGCGCGCGTCGGGCCCGAACTGAGAGAGATCCTGGCCCGATGCTGTTTGAATCCGCGCTCGCGGGACGCGGCTCCCACCACGGCGATATGCTCGTTTTTTTTCCTTTCTCGGCTCCTTCGGCTGCGGCTGAAAGGATTATTATTTCAGTTCTTTAGAGCTCGTTAGCGCTGCGGGAGTGTCTGCGTCGCGAAGCTGATACTTTTACTCTATACTCGCGGCGAGAGCTGGTTCGTGTAGTTGGAGGCGAGAGGTGGAATGAGAGGGAGTAGGGAAACAGGATTCGGTAAAGCGAGTGCCGATACAAAACTCTAAATTGACTTTTATTTTTCTTTTAAACTCGTCCCCGCGAGTATTATTCTTGTGTATAACGTCGAAGTACTTGCAAGGATATGAAAAATGGTGCTTCGTTTTGTTTTTATTTGCGCTCTGGGCTGGCTCGAGCTATATTTTCACGCGAACGCGACTATAAAGTATATCTTTATCTGTTGGTAAATGCAAGGACGTTTCGAGAGAGAAAAAAAATTGGAATTTGTCATTGAAACATTGAAGGTGCGTTGAAAATGCGCGGCTGCGATTTATTATAAGTAATATCTCGTGTCAATGGTTTATATGATCAAATTTTTCCTCTAATCTAATATGCAAATTGCTGATTGCGACACCGATTACAGAATTGTAAATATCTTTATTTATTCATATCCATGATACAGAAAATGAAAATGTGAATCATACTTATATATCTCATAAGTTATAAAAAAAAAAAAAAAAAAAAATGATAAAATGTTGCATAAAACTCACTGTATATTAATCATCAAACGCACTCCTACACTCGTACAACTAGTTTTTCTAGTTATTGGCCGTACTACTATAAGCGGCGCAGCTAAAAAGCAGGAGTGTCAATCGGCAAATGAATTACAGCAAGTACCAAGTACTTCCTTCTCCAAATAAATTGCCCTCTCTGGTGTGATCCGGCAATGGATATGACCCAGCATAAATTTAGCCTTGAATAGATTACCTAATTCTACTGCTTTATCACTCAGCGGCCGCTCGATTGTGATTTAGCGCATTCCGTGCGGGTTGCGCTTTCTCAGTCGTTAATTAAGATTACTGATTACCGGGTGTCACGAAATTCTGAACGATTCTATTCGGAAATTATTAAAAGGTCATTAACGGGCGCTGGGTATCTAAATTATGATACCTTCGATTTTCCATTTCCGTCAAGTTATTGAGTTGGATCCTCCTGTCTGACGCTATATATTTGGAGATATGAAAAATTGCCCCGGGCATGTGTCGTGGCCTCATCAATAAGTATATATAGCTGATAGCGCCGACATTTACCTTCAGTGCGGTTGATTCGCCTGTTTTTGCTTTATGTATTTCATTGGATTGAAAGGAATAAATACATGCTTTTTGCGATAAATAACGTATATTGTGATGTTATTCAATTCTTGTTGTCTCTGGTAAAACTGAAATTAATGTTACGAAAAGCAGTGGTATAATGAAACTTTTTTGGAATTATTTTAGTTTTTTTATTCTTTATTGATAAAATAAGATATTTGAAATCTTCTTACTTTTCAATAGAAATTGCATATTTGAATCTTCATTTATGTTTTATTATGTTTACACTTAAATTTAATAGCCATAATTTTTTTAATTAAAACAAATGTTATCAACATAATAGCAAACTCATTTATTCAAAGTTTATAAATAAATAAAACACACGAATGCTTTCAAGATAACATGAATCAGATTTTACATTTAAATATTTAAAAAAAAGAAAAAGTTAATAGATTTTAAAGAAGAGAATAAATAACTGATTAGGATTAGTGTCTAATTTGTCAAATAAAACTTGTCCGAGCTTTTTGAACCCAAGATCTTTTACCTAAGAGTGCAATTGCTGTTTTTTTATTCAGAAGCTGGAAATCCAAGAATCGATACATTTTACATTGTTCCCAGAAGGTCTTTGTCGTTAAACTGTCGGAGGAAACAAATGCCACGACTACCCAAAGTAAACGGGACTTCTTCCAAAATGTTGAAAAATTCTTCTTTCAGTTTTCGATAGTATTGTATTCAAGAATGAATTATTGTTTTTGGTAGAAATTTAAATAACGTAAAAATTTAAAATTTTTATTATATTTTTAACTCTTCAAATTCTGAAGTAATTAAGTATTATCGTATTTATTTTAATAATATTTATCCGTAGTAATGTAATTTATAATTTTATTAAATATACGTATATAAATGTTATACATGTCTGCGTGCATATGTGTTCGTTCGTGTGCTTGCGTGTGTGTAATAAATTTGATTAAATGATACCCTACCATAACATCAAAACTAGGTCATGTTTCAATCAAGTTTTAATACAAATTTCTCATCATGCTTTAAATGTATCTCAATGGCTTTTTCAACAAAAACTTTATAGTCTTTGGAAAGTCATAAAAATTGAAAATAAATGCATTGTTTATACTTGAGCAATGAAATATCTCATACAATTTTGAAGAAACTTAAATCTTAAATTCTATATATATTTTTTATACGATCAAAACTCACAAAACTTTTAGACTCATATGAAGATGAAAGTGTTTATTTACGACATTCTCAAAGCAGTTGCAATGCTATAATTCCAATGTTCAGGAAAAGTTGTGTAAGTTATGAAAATAATAATTTTTATTTATAATTGTGTCAATATTGAATGGGTTTTTAATTAATCGTAATGATGTTATACAGAGTTAAACAAAGTTTATCAAATAAGTATAATATATAATATAACATAATATTTACGGTAATTTTAAGTGATTAAAATAACTGAGAGCAAATTTAAATAATACAAATTTACCATTTATTATTTAATAAACCTAATTATAAGAGATATTCCATATTAAAACAGCACAAGTCAGCTTATTTTATTGCAGCAGGCATGTAAGATAATCCCTTAGTAAATAGAATTAAACCGTTACACCGTGCAAATTCATTAAAATACAAATTGCTCGTTAAGATATTTCTTGGAGATCAGCTCGCCAGCTCGCGTGGCCGTCCCATTCCATTGAGGGCCTGCAGTTAATTGTTAAACTTTGCAAGTAAGAGGCCGGCGTCAGACGTTGATAAGTACCTGAGCGTTCGTTATCCACAATAATCTACCCTCTTTCCGCTTGCCTCTCTCTTTCTCTCTTCCTTCCCCGAAATCTTAACTCAGCAGCACTTTCGGCACCTCGGCTCTTCCTTCTCCCTCCCCCAAGTAATTGCCGTACTTGTCGAGTTCGCGCACGACTGCAGCAGCGGCGTGGGCTCGAAAAATCAGCCTCAGCGAAAACCTCCCCCTCATACAAACACACACACACAATCCTATCAGCGCGAGAGCACGGCTCGTTTAACGCTCGCGTATATGTATATATACACACAGAGCAGAGAGAGAGAGAGAGCAGGAGTTTCGCCAACTCGTCTGCGCGAAAGCGCGTGTATAAATAATAGAGGAAACAAGGAAAGCGACACATCGGCCCCCCCCCCTGTTCCCGGCACAAACCATTTGCCTCCCGCGGGCTAATTTCAGTTTGTTACGAAGCCATTTGCCAGCGCGCGGGGCGATTCTTTCCCCCGCGTGCCGAATGAAATGCTCGCAGCAGTTGGCCGCGCCGCGAGATTGCGTGCAACGCCTCTGCGCTTTCTCTCCCCGGCAGCTCTCGATGATTAAAGTGAATTATCATAAGGCCAAGCTCGCGCAGCCGCGCGTGGCTAGACGCCAAAGTTTACAATACGCTCCGGGTATAAGCGCGCCCCTGCACACCTGCATATTAATTGGCCCATTAAGCTTTCGCGCGTATGAGGAGTGATAAAAAATGGATCTGTTACTTTTTCTCTGCTCAATGTGCCTTTCCGTCTCCCTGACTGTTTACTGTGTATTTGTGTTAATGACGCTTTTTTAATTGAACCGAGATACGAGCCGTTTTGCCGTATTTCCTCGAGGACGCGTGCCCTTAATTGCTTTTGGGTCGACGTTTATTGACAGCGAGGGGGGAAGGGTTGAGTCTTTCGTATGATTCTGACTTTCAGATGGATAAGAGAGTTGTAGATGTTAGATAAGGGGGTATTAGGTATTGTTTGATAAGATAAGAATAGAACACTGCAGTTTTAGAAGCAGCAGTGAATGATAAATGTTCATAAATTTTGCAAGTTTTACTTTTAATTGTTGAATCTTCATTAAATATGTTTTATACGTATTTTAACTACTTTTTTTAAATAACCATTCACTGTATTAAACATTATTAGCGAACGCCCATGGCTCGGGCAAGTTTATTGTTAGTTACTCTTTGAAATATGATGTGTATAACGTTTGTTAACAATGTGTTATAAATTTAAATGTTAAAAAATTCAATTTTACGAAAATTAATTGAATACTGCCTATTACAAAAACAGTTTGCGTGAATGCCAAATTATTAGAATTATTAAATTTGAAACTTTTTTAAAGTATTTTTGTTTTGTACGCGTTGTCTATTTTATTTTTATTTTATATGATTGAATAAAAATAGGTATTTATATTATTTTACCGTTTTTGTTTTAAAATAAAATATTATTACATGATATAATAGACGATGAACATCTTACGATAGGCGTTTAAAAAAAGACAAACAGTGCACAGAAGAGTCTACGCTGACAGTCATGGCCGAAACTTTACTTTTTTATGGGCTATTCTGGCAACAAGTTCAAGTACTAAGTAGATGCCCAGAAACGATATTACCCTTCCAACAAAAGATAAACTAAAACAGTATAGAAAACTAAAATACTTTGCGTTCAACTCATAATAATTTTTTAATTTTGTTTCATTATTAATTAAATTTTTTTTAATTCTCACAATTTTTTTATTTTTGTTAAAAAATTCGTTATTTGTTAAATAAGATTGATTTATATATTACCTTACTAGTACAAGCAAGTCTAACTACATATCCAATCAACTTTTGTTAATGGAACATGATAAAAAACGACAGCAATACTGTACCTACGCACACACACGCGCATATGTCACAAACAGTTTTGAAATCTATGTGCTGAGAAATTTTTTTTACAATCTCTTAACATTTAATTTTTAATCAAGACATTCTTTTGAATAATTGAACGGTGTGTTGTTTAAGCGAGAATGAAATATCGGATATGAAAATTATGCATTTAAGTTAAAAATGTTTTGAAAAATGATCCTGAATTTTTTTAAATAAATTTTTAACGATTTAGTAAGATGAAGTCCCTTTCATACTTCCCTTTCTTCTCGCTCAACAAGTTTGTAATTTCAGTAAAGCGTTAACGGTCGAATTTTAATTTCCTGAGCGGACAATTCTGTCTGTCTTTTTTTAAAAAAAAAGTTATTACGCTCATTTAACATCACGGATTTCATTGTGGTTTAAATTCGACCTTAAATTTTAGGATTAGCTGTGATCCAAATAGACTTTACTCCTCAAACCGTAATAAGTGAGTCAAACTTATTTTGCATGATAATTATGGGGAACAAAAACAAATAAAATCATTTAATTCAAACAAGCTTGAATAGTGGAAAAGTAATTTTGCAATCGAAGGTTAAAAAGATGTAAAAGTTGTAGTTACTGATAATCAATAGAACCCATGTTTTTATTCGGTATTTAATCATAAAAAAATATCGAGGCCACTTTATTCTTTCAATAAAATACAACTAAACGATGAAATTTTACAAAAATAAAAATCAAATAAAAAAATTAATACCCATAATTAACGGTATTTAATTGTCGGCTTTAACTTTATTTGAAAAAAAAGGGATATTATTCAATGACGCCGATCGCTTTAGCAAATCAAGTATCCTAACAATTTGAATATTATCTAAAAGCTGTCATTAATGATACATGATTTTCTGAAATTATAGCCGGATCAGACACATCGGTATATGTACACACCCCGTGTTCAGCCGGTTAGTCGATAAATTTTCTTCGAACGGGTAAAATTCCGATTGAGATGATAAGCCACGTAGTTCGGGCGCATTAGCTTATATTTTCAGGCACGGGAGCTTAACTCGGGCAGCGAAGATACAGAGCACTAGGAGACGGGGCATATGCTAAATTTATGCGCGCATCATCCGCGCCCGCTCTTTATTCTCGCAAACTGATGAAAATCTCGGGACTCGAGAGGGAAATGTGCTTCCTCATCCTCTTCCTCGCTTGTGTAAAACAGTGGCTAACGCGGCTCGCTCAAATTCATCCCCCCTCCCTCATCCCCACGGCGCGTTTACAGCGTGATTGCGATACATACTATAGGGCTAAAAACAGTTGAGCGCAACAGCGGTAGTTTATGGGTCCGCCGAAATTCGAGCTATGCGCTTCACAGGTGTTTTACATAGTATTTGTTGTACTAAAGTCCGAGATAGCTTTTATTTATTCTAAATTGCTTAACTCGCGCAATGTGAAAACATGCGGGCGACAGGATTTTACTAACCGAGGCCAATTTTGGGAGTGATGTGTAAATTAAAAGGGTTTCCCATTAAAATTTAAATAAATCAGTTATGTTTGCTTCGTTTTTTTCGTTTTCAATCTACAAGTAAATTTAAGTGCAATTTCGTGATGCCTAAACCTTTTTATATTTATTCAATATATATTCTAGAATGAGAATGATATTATTCTATTTATGACATACCCAAGGGAATCCTAATACATGATGATAAAAACCATTGTAGGGCTTTAGTTTATTCGTTCGAATGAAATACGCACGTGTTGTCAGGAGCATTGTGGGCGGAATATAAGTATATAATACTCTCAAACAAACACTGTAGAAGGCAATTTTTCATTAATTAAATAACACTCGTGCCTCCCCAAAATAGCCATTTGAGATCTTATTTTCGCAGCATGACGTATAACTCAAGAAAGCCTAAAAATCGAGAGTTTTATAGGCCTGTGCAGAAAGAAAATATGATCTACTGCGGAGCTAGAGCGGATATAAATGGCATAACTTTATAACGACGGAACTTTTGCTTATCTAGGCTTCAACATTTTCGACTTTAAATTAAATTATTTGCTGTAAATTAATTTTTTTATGTACATAATATAATATTTTTTAATGTTATAAATTAATTGAAAAGTGTTTTCGTATCTTGATAAATGTTTTATATTTTATGAATGAAAATACAATTGATTAAACTTCTGCTATTATGTTTTTTACTGAAATATATAAATTTTATGCAAATAAAACGTATTTTAAAAACAATTATCATGTTATTTGTATTGCGTAAAATGTAGATGTATTTTGATCAGTCAAGTAAAACAAATATTTTTTAACTATATAAAAGAGATCAAAATATTTTATTTTCAAAAACATGTTTATGTATAAAATGAAATATACAAATATTTATAATAAACATTTTGTGACTTCAATCGCAAAGTATAGGTTATTATTCATCATACACTTAATATTTAATAAAGATATTGCATTGGCGTTAAATGAATAAGTTCGAGCTTGAATAATCACTTCTTAAGGTGTGCAAATAAGTTCACTGGAATATGAATAGGTATCCCCATGTTTTTATTTACCTAGATTCAACTTGTTTTCTTCAATCTTAAATTTACATTTCAAAATAAATTACTAAAAATGGAAAAAATGAAATAATAAAGAAATTAAAGCAATGTATAGTTTCATAAATTATTAATATTTCTTGATTATAGGTATTTATTATTCACATAAAATTAATAATGAATATCGTAAGCGTTCACACTTAATCTAGTTACCAAGTTTGTTCAACAACTTGTGAATGTGCATACAATTACTAGTTTGCAGGAAAAGAAAAAAGTATACTTCAAAATTGTGAACATGATTGTATTGGTATTTAGTACCTAAATGGATTTGCTGAATATTGTATACCAACTCGTTTCATCTGCTTTGGAATGCATGTGTAAACATTTAATGGTATCAATTGCTCAAATACATTAAAATAGAAAAGTTTGGTTACAAACAATACAATCAGTTATAATAATAAAATTCATAATAAAATTTTATCTTTGTGGAAAAATTAAAAACCTGTTATAAATAAAAATTATTTATTTATTTAAGAAATCAAAATTTGTACATTATAAACTGCAAAGAAAAAATTATCCACATTAATGTCTTCTTTTACATAAACCTTACATTCAACTATTTCGTTATTTCATCTAATCAATGTAAAAGGAAAAAGTGTCGGAAAAGGAGCGAGAAAAGTATGCGAAAAAACAAAAGCATAAAAAGACACAATATATTACTCATTGTCCATTAGCTTCCGTATCAGCAACTCGGCTTATATATTTTTTTGTATCGCATATATTTCTTAATACAGTTGACAGAATCCCAAAAAATCCAGGGAGGAGAAAGACGTCGAATTAAATAGAAAAACTTGGCCGTAGTGTATATGAGCAGCGTGAGCCTGAGATGCGGGAACTCGAGCACTGCCACAACAACTCCTCGTGGACTTGTTCCCGTCCAGCAACAGCGGGGACAGAAACGATACAAGTAACAGAGAGAAAAGCGGAAGACGGAAAAGGAGCTTGCGGAGAGAGACAGAGAAAGCGGCGCGCGTCGGCCTGGAGGGATGCTGCCAGCACCGCGCAAGAGCAGAGTAGGGGGTTGCCTCTGTGGCAACGCAAAGCTCGCGCTGCCGCGAGTCCCTTCAGTTAAAGCGCGCAGCCACGGCTGAGCGGACTCCGTGTAGTTTCGCCAGCCGACACGCGCGCAAAAATCCCATTAAGACTCTCGCGCATTCGCGCAATTTAATTTTTCAGTCGATTAAACTGGTTGAAATTTTTTTTAAACACGGGATCAAGGCGACCAGGCAGTTGCCGTACTTTTATTCATTTATTTTATAAGAATTAAGCTTCATTCTGGGAGGCAAGAGCGAGATTTGCCGATAGAGCTTTTGATGGTGAAATGTGAGTTCGATGCTCGTTTCCGATGTAAACTGTGAAAATCAAGAGCGAGGGCTGCTGCACGAAGACTCCTCTAAAACTTTATGCTATTTGCGCGAGGGTGGATTTTAGCAAAAGTAAGTTAGTAGTGGTGTATTTACTCATTGTGCCATTGCCTACGACTTTATTTCGACGAAGGCGTCAGGTTTTATTTGGCTTAGCTTTTCTGCCACCCTGCGTTCTTTGTTTGTTTTTGCACTTGAGACTTTTATACATGGGAGGCTTGAGTATACGCGAATATTTTTATGTGTACACTCCGAGTATACTTACTTCTGTGCTTTTTACGAGTCGAAACATTGTTTGCGTCAATCTTTTCTTTTTATGAACTATGAACGAATTCGAAAAAATATAGGGTGCCTTTTGATGCTGAGAAAAAGTTCGTTCTTACTTACGCGCTTTGCATATTGTATGTTTACACGGCTGTTGATACGTAGAGTAACCGCCGAGCTGGGTAAAGTAAAAAAGGCGCTTTGATGGTGGATCATTTTGTTGCGTTACATCGTTATTTTCTGCTTTTTTTTTTAATGTGATACTGCTACTTTTTATTTTTTACGCATAAATTATTCAGCTACCTATATTATATTTTTTAAAGATTTTTTAATGTATATTTTATTAATTAAAAATTTTAATTTTTTAATCAAAATTTATAAAATATAAAATCTAATCAATATAATATTAATCATGGATTTACTTTTTTATATTATTAAATGTGATGTGAAAATGCTATGAAATATATTTTCTTTCAACTATTTATGCAATTTCTTATATTTTCGTTAATATAAATTTAAAAAAAAAATAAGATATATTTACAAGCTCTACTGGAATGTATTTTATTTGCATTAATTATTATAATTTGTATCAATATTTTATCGTTATTTAAATTATGAAAATGTAATTTTTTGAATAATTTAATGAAAATATGGTATACTCATTATTTTCATATATTTTAACAAAAAAATTTTTCAAAGTTTAAAGCAAAGTCTCGAATGTTTTATTATTTTATTTTTGTTTTATAACATTTATAAATCAAAATTGGTAAAAAATTGTTAGAAAGAATCTGGAAAATACATCACATATTTCCGACGTGTTTAGCATATGAATTACAATCAATTATTCTAAACTTTTAATTGAAAGCTTTTTTAAATTATGTTTTTTATGACCTCTCATACATTCTAATTATTGCACACGTCTGCACCGCTGGTTTCGATAATAATTTTGCCCCGCTTCATCTGTTCCCAATACCATATGCCAAGAGGTAATTACCTATTGGAAGATCTTTTTTACGAGCAAGTTCCACGCAGATTTCGAAAGGACATTTTATCCACCACTGCAAAAAAAGGGTTAATAATTTTAAAAAATGTTAAAAATTATATATAATTGACAATTTATTTACCTAAATGAATATATGAATTCTTAAGAATGGTTGTAAGATTAAGGATTGTGAAAGACGAAAACCACCGGAAATTACTGAGAAATTTGTTTTATTTTTAAAAATTCGTTCTGATTGCTATTGCTATTTTCAATGAAAATTTGAAGTGCTTACGTAATTATGATAAACTAATTTTTAGAAAAATAAAAATGCATTCTAGAACTTTGTAGAAAACAATGATTTAGATTGCCTAACATCGAATCAATTGTTTGTATTATCATAGATATTAAATTGATACCGAATCTAATAATAGCTTCCGTCTGTATTATTTAATTCAATTTTTTGGGGTGGGTTTCATTTAGTAGACCGGGCATGCATTAATCGTCAGAAAATTAGATTTTTAAATATTCGAATTTAAAGTTTATTACTTAGAATGAAAAAAATTCATAAATTCGTAGATTCGCCAATATAAAAACATACTGTTCAAATTTTTTAATTTTAATCGCATTTTTCAGCAAATTCAACTACTAATATTCTTATTTCAGTTACATTTTTTTTATGTAGAACAATTAAACTTCTATTCAATGCACATCTAATATTTATTAGTGGGCATAATAATGTTTGGTAGTTTAATTATCTGACGAATCATGCATGCCCGGTCTACTAACTGAGACCCACCCATTTTTTGTACAACTTTAAATTAAAGTCTTATAAGTCGATAATTATTTCTTTTTTCTATCAAGATTATTGGATTTTTTTAAATATAATTTAAGAAAAGTCGTTTCTGAATAAAGTAATTGCTTCAATATAATAAAACGTATAATCTTAAGTAGAAAAAAAAAACAAAAACAATATTTAATTCTGCAAA
>UELX01004910.1:0-15754 GCA_900480035.1 Eupelmus urozonus | reverse complement strand
GTTTCTAAATGACAGATTTTAACCTTAATAGCCATAACCACATGTGCGCGAAGCGCACATAAGTCCAGATTCTAGTTCTTGTAAAATGTAGTGAAAATTTTTTATTTTTTTATATATAGTTCTCTCGTCCTGAAATCTATGATGACACCTTTTAATAGTAGTTTTGCATAGAAATAATTCGTTTGTTTGTTATAATAAAAAAATTGATCAGATGAAAACAGAGATATCCGAGCAATACTTTGTAGCATTATTTGAGTATATTTTGTTCAATTTAAAATTTTAAATTATGATAATTCTATTGATAGAAAAAAGAAAGTATTAAATTATAAAGTCATTCGACTTGTTATTTTGCATGTATTTTTATATATTTGTTTTATTTTTTTAAATCTTGTTTTTAAATAAATTATCTGATTTTTTATTTTAAATTTTTATATTAACACTAAAATTACAATTTAGCTATCATTAATTGGAGCGTTCACTTCATCTAAAAATGACATTTTATAAACGTAAAAAAAATCAATATTGTTGAAAAATTTAATATTACAAATTTAATTTCTCTTTTCATTTTGTTACAATAAATAGTATTTATCTACAAATATTTGATCCTCAATTTGAAGTCAATAAAACGATATGGTTAATTTTTATTAGAACATATGAAAATATATTTTTTCTTTGATCTCATAAGTTATTAGGATTATGCATAAAAATCTATCTATTAGCTTCCATTTATAACTATTCAAAAATTAGTCGATAGGAAGTTTTTTCTATTTCGGATTCGATTATTAATAACAACATAATAGAGATAGTAAAAATAAAAAAACAATCCTTCATATCGTTTCAATAATAGATGTCATAAATCAACAAAAGAATATATAAGTTTCAAAATTCAACAAACCGGAACTAGTGACATTTTTCGTACAAAATGCTTATTAGTGGTATGTACGTCTTAAAAAAAATAATTAATATTTTCTGATCTTAAAACAAACTGTTGATTTCACACACAACAGCTTGAACTTTCAGTGCACTAATTTCCCTAAATTTCAAAATTCTCTTTCATCCATTTAAAATTATAATAATCATTCAAATTCTACAATACATAAAAACTTTCTCAACAACCATTCAATCACAAAATCATAATTTCCACCCATCCCCCAACCAATCACAGCCCAGCTCAATCCTTGACGCATCGGCAAGCAGAAAAGAATCCCCGGCATCGCATCCTCCAAAATTGATCCGCCTCCAAAAGCACACACTCCCACAATCCCCTCGCATTACACCCACACAACCCAACGAAAATGCCAGCACAGCAATAATCCACATCGCGCCTGCGCGACTGCTCCGAATGCGCGCATTCGCACAGACGTACCCACATATCCGTCCACACACGTATATACACGCAGCTCGGGGGGAGCTTTTTCGCGCTTATATTTCGAGGCGGGGCGTCTGGGCAAATCGAGTGGGGACGCCGCTGATGGGGAATATACCTCGTAATTTTCAAAGAGAGATTAATCGATGGATGGAATAATTTAGGCTGGAAAATGAGCGAGCGCGCACGCGTATACGGGTAAATAATGCGATTATTAGCGGCTGCGATGACGATCCGCTCGCGCGCGCAGCGCTTAGAATGATTTTCAGAGATCGGAGCTTGCGACTGTACTGGCTAATCAACGCGGGGATTGTTGACGAGGATTTCGAAAAGGCATTCAAGCTGAGAGATGTAACAATCGACAAATGAATTTCGCCGGTGAGGGTATATGTGCTGCGGATGTTACGTGTCTCGCATGTAAAGATCGATTTGCTGTTTTGATTTTTGAAAGAGCTTGCGTTACCGTGAATATATACCTAGAGTATATATTTACGAAAAAATTACAGGTACGATTAAGCTCTAAAAAGCCATGGGCAGCCGATTAAAATTTTCAATCATCGAGCTATAAAACTATTAAAAAAAGCCGGCGGGAGCATCGATCCCCTCGCGCGCAGCTCGGCAAACCTCGTTTCCAAAAATATCCGGAAATTCCGGGCTCGCATACGGCCCATCGATCGCGCTGGCACAACACCCCGGCGCCGATCTTCCACACCTCTCGGAAAATTTCATTTCCCTCTCCCCTTTGAAAAAGGCGAAAAATCCGGCCATTTAAACTTGGCCGGCTCCGCGGCACGCACGCCGGGGGGCGGCTATAATCGGGTTATATCGGCGAGTGAGCGCCGACTGCGTAATACAGCGAGCGTGAGCTTGCGTACTTGGAATACGAAATCGGGTGCGAGCTTTTGTAAAAGCTGGCTGCGAGTGATGTTGTCTGGGGTAGTTTAAAGGCGAGGTGTTTTTTTTTAGATTTTTGCGGAGGGTGGGTTTAGGTTGGTTGATTTGGTGTGCGT
Source organism: Eupelmus urozonus (assembly GCA_900480035.1). Taxonomy (NCBI): domain Eukaryota; kingdom Metazoa; phylum Arthropoda; class Insecta; order Hymenoptera; family Eupelmidae; genus Eupelmus; species Eupelmus urozonus. The sequence goes on along the minus strand of UELX01004910.1, from coordinate 13,378 downwards.
GAGCTGAGAGAGGAGGTGGTTTTAGGAATTGTTGGTTGGGAAGGAGTATAGGTTCGGTGAGAATATTCTGGTGAGTTGTATAGTTTTAATATGATTTTTAGTTTTTTTTAGAATTTTTATAGGAACCATTATATAAAGGGGTATGATGAAATTATGAATAAATAAAAATGTCGGAAAATTTCAGTTAGGTAGAGCCGTAACGACCGGTAGAAGTGATGAAATATAAAGTAACACGTTGTGCTTCTTCTTCTTCTCTCTAATTAGACATTTTAAACTTATTATTTGAAAATTGTTACTTTGAGCTCAGTTCATAAAGTTTATTGTTTTACTGCAGGAACGCTATGAACAATGCCAAGGAATGCTTGATTTTATTTTAGATTAAATTATTTTTAATTATATTATCAACTAATTAATGTTTTGTAAAAATTGTATTTGACGTTTATTTAAAAACATTATACAAATATTACAAGTCGACTTAGGACGTGCTTTCTATTGTCTTTATACAGATTACAAGCTATGTTGTTAATTATAAAAATTTAAAAAATTTTTTAATTTAAATATTTCTAAGCATCAGATTTGTAATAAGAGATAGGAGTATATTCTACATTTAAATTAGCAAGCTTCGAAAAAGTAAGATCGCTTACTTCTTTCAGTTTTGGGCAATTCTTGATATTTAGAACCTCGAGAGCCTCTAAGTTTGATAAGGAACCCTCATCGATCCTCGTTAATTCCGGCATATTGGCCATATTTAATACCTTTAAATGTGGCATTTTAGGGAATAAATTGCCGTAGCCCAAATATTCGATCGGATTTCCATCCAGAGTTAGAATCTCCAGAACTCTAGCTTGGCGTAAAGCTTCAGGCAGTTTTTTAAACTCATTGTAACTGACGTTTAATTTTTTTAAAAATCTGCGAAAAACAGAAGTTAACGTTTTATCAATTTATATTTTTACAATCATTTGAATTATAAGAACAAAAGTGTTATATATTGTTAAATACCTCAAAGAATGAAGTGTTATTTCATCCAACTTTTCTAGTTGACAGCCACTCAGCTGTAATTCTTTCAGATCAGGAACTCCGCTGATCGCAGTCATAGAAGATAGATTGAGAATGGTAAATGGATTATTCGACAGATCCAGAGTCTCTAAATTTAGCACGTGCTCAAATAGGTTGTGATGCAAAGAATGAAATTTATTGAAGGATAAATTCAACTTCTTCAGTTTTACTAGAGGTTCATAAGCTTCAGGATCAAATAGTCCCTGCAAAAAAAAAAAAAAAAAAATAAACAAGTCATTTATTTGTTGGTTGTGTACTAGATAATATAATGCATAGCAATCACATATTAGTTTATGTGATCCTTGCACCATACAATATTAAACAAGGGCATACTAGTTCCTCTAATGTCAAATATTAAACAAAAAACAAATTTATCAGGCGCATACATTTAAGATAAAATGTAGTATCAATCGTGAACAAAGTGCTTAAATTATCTACATCACGAGTTGTACATCCATGTGCTTGTTTTTATGGCTTACCTGAAAAGCATTAGGCTTCAGATTCTCATAGCTGAGTTTGTTGTGACTCAGATCGAGTTCAGCTAGGTTGGGAAGCCACTTAAAGGCTCCGATCTCGATTTTCTGAATTTTATTGTTGGCTAAATTCAGCTGGATGATTGTTGTTTTTGGGAATTGCTTAACTTCGGTGATGTTATTGTTCTCGAAAGTGACGGTCTCAATTAAGCCCTTTGGCCATTCGTGATCATACAGGTTACTGTTCAGGTTGCGGCTCGAACAGTCGATTATCTTCTCTGCAAAAATATGATTTATTTTTTCTTACTGTAATGTCTTTGAAGTGCTACAAACATAACTATGTGCTTTGCATAGATAAGACATGAATACGTAATTTAAGAAAATGATAAATTCACGTTTCGAAAGATGTGTGTCGCTAAAGATTTTATATTTCAATATAATACTATTTTTTCGAGTTATTTATTATATATAAGAAAAAAATAATGTTTCATTATTTTCTTTTCCTATAGTATTTTACCTAGACAATAATATAAAAATAGATAATCACCATTTTTTAAATTTATAAAAGCCTTAGAAGATATAAATTATATAAATAAGAACATATGACGTAATTAATACTTTCATAATAAATGCGTAAGATAATATAAGCTCAAACCGTAAATGCTCTCAATACTAAACTTAACCTAAAACAAATCAACAACAAAAGCGTTTAAACATCAAGTTAAAATCATCCACTGACCGAAGAATTCTCAGCACACAAACCTGTGCATCTGCAGACGTCGCACACCTTGGGCAAGCTCTTTGACACCTCACTTGCCGTAATCGTGACTGTCTTAGTACCATTGTTATCCTGCTCCGGCTTCTTCTTAACTTCATCAGAAGCCAGCACCTGCAGAGCAACCTCCAAAATCAAAAGTACAGTGCACCACCGGAGTAGCTGCGCCATAGTGTCGTGCGTGATTATTACACAAATTAAATACAATGTCGGCTTGATACTAATGCGAACGTCGTATTGCGCGACGAAATTCTCAATGAGCTGTTTGAGTGATAAGGCCGAGAGCCGATACGAGAATAAAAATCAACGAGTGGGACGGGGGCCATTACATAAGTATGATAAATAGTTTTTCTACGTACTTGTAATGAAAGAAATGTACACAATTGACAATTCGCAAATAAATCACAGTTACATATTTTTTGTGTAATTTATTTACACATCTTTAATATTTATATATTATGAGTGTCGTTCTTGATCTTACTACACAAACCGTTCAATTGTGTATTTTTGGATATTTTTGTTTTCTTATTTTTTTATTAGTATCAAATAAATAATAATACTGTGTCTGATTTGACAGGTACTGGTACTACTGCATACACAGTTATTTAAATCGCGAGATATGCAGAATCAATTTTTTTGAATTGTACTTTTCGAAAACAATAAACTTTATTAGTAGGAAAATTACTAAAATTTAAATTCATAAATAAAAGAATTCTGGATAAAAAACATATATCGCTTTCGTTTTACACATGGTAAAACATATGATGTTTTTCAAGAACAATCTAATTAATAAATCCAATGTATCAATAAAAAAAAACAAAAATTACAGAAAAATTTAATGAATTAAGTCTAATTTCCCTCCCGCACTAAAGAATTCACTAAATTCCAACTTTGAAAAGCACATCAAAAACGCTCCCAGCCTCGCCCCAGCACCTTTCAGCCTATATCAAAAAGGACAAAAGTCGTCTGATCTCGCTGGGAAGGGTTGGAGGCGAGAGCGACAAGCCGAGAGGCGAACAAAAAGCAGGACAAAAAGGAGAATGAGAAAGAGAGGTAGAGCAGGGGCAGGGCGAGTCTCTCTCTTTATCGAGATGTAGCGGGCTCGTTTATGACGTTTATTAGATTTTATTAAGACGCCTATTATTATACTACCGGGCAAATACACAAGAGGAGGGGGGTACTTTCTCTCGCTTTATTGTCTCTCTCTTACCTGTTATTATGCCATTGTCCCGACGACTTGACGCTCTAAGTAAATTAAAGTGCACACTGGGCGCTAGGCAGTAGCGATGATTTCGAACGGGCTATTATTGTTTCGGTTTTTAATCAAAATTAATTAATGGAAAAGTGAGGAGAATTGTGTTTTTAAAGTAGCTATTGTTTAATAGTGTTGAAAATAATTGTTTGAAAAATACAGGTGTACCTAAACGTTATACTAGAACAACGCTCAGTAACAAAATTTGTGTTTTGTTTGAATTAAATTCTGTATAAAATTCAATGTATATAGTAATAATTTTAACTGAGGAAAATATCATTACACACAATATGTGTAGCTAATTTTTACTCGTTCAAATGTAAACACTTGATAATTATTGTTCAAAATTTGAACGGATTTTTTTACTGTATACGAGATATTGTTTAGTTAATAATGCTTGTTAAATTGTTGCCTTTAAAATGCGAAATTCTAAAAGCAGAAATATATAATATTATAATTTTACTTTACATAAACAAGCAATCCCGAACTTTTGTCATTCGATTCCCAAACAGCAATTTACTACAACAACAAACTTTTTAAACCAAACCATATTTATAAGCATCACAAAAAAACTATATTCAACCATCCACCCCAACATTATTAGCTCGACATTTTGGAACTCTTTCAAATTCGAAAATCGCCCACTTTATCCATAGCTCCCCCCTGTGAAAACAAGCCCCATCGCATACCAGCAGCCCCCGCGTACCCAGCGCACTAGCAGAGCGCTCAGCACTTTGCCGTACTTTTATTCCGCAAGTGGCGTGCGTACATTATAATCATTGATCATAAGCCGGGCGAACTCGAGCGACCCTCCTGTGCTTGAGCGCGGAAAATAATGAAAGTAAATGGAACACGCCCAGTGCATTTAGCGCTGGAATCCCCACATGTATATCGGCGGATGTCCCCTCCGCTATATACGTATACGTATTCGTTCTCTCTCTCTCTGTACCTGCCACTTTCATTGTCCTTTATTTCATTATTTCGGCCGCGCGCATTCCGCCTCCCCGCGTGCTCGCAAGCTCGACGGCTGTGTTGTGCGATACCGGCTGCGTGCCGCCCACTTCTGTCGTCCCTCCGCCTCCGTGGCTGCTGCGGAGCTGGCGCTTCTTCTTTTCTCGCGATAGCTTCGAGGTTTGTGTATGTGCGTGGGTGGCTGGATGTGTGATTGTCATTTAGTTTTACTGTGCTTTGGGTATTTGGGTAATTTTCATCTTTCTTTTTTCTTGTTCATTTGATTTTTTATTTTTACAGTCCTTTTCATTTTTACGTAGAATAATGTTTTTTTTCCTCGTTAATTAACGTTATTTTTTATATCAAACTTCTTACGATTCGTGTACCGGGTTGAAAGAATATTCAAAAAGAGCTAACTTGATAATTATAACTCCAGTTTAAGCAAGCTACGTTTTGTTCAGAAAATTCCTTGCGCTTGATGATAATATATTCTCCATCGCAATCAATCTATATCTGCTAGCACGTGCTGCTCTACTATACCAACAGTTATTTCGCATGGCCCATCAAAGTTTCAACATTATATCAATTTTCGTCATGTTCAAGGTTCAAGCATATTATTAAGTATATAACATATAGAATAAGCAGTTAATCTGTTATAAAAAATTAATGTTCTTATTTTTCATGTATCAATCTATAATGATTCATTTTTGAATTAATAATATTGTCAATTAAAATGAAAGTACACAAACATTAACCATCCATTGCAAAGGCATTTAAAATATTTGAAGCAAGTACATAATCTGAAGTTTAATACATCGACGAAAATAATCGAAAACAAATTTACAAAAGACCTAAAAAATTCATAAGTTAAATCTTGTAAAAAATTTACCGATTATTTTTAAAATGCTATTGTTCTAAATTATGCTAAATTTAATAAATTTTTAAATCTCTCTCAGGGCAAGTCTATCTTGCACAAGAATGGTAAAGCTAATCTGCAAGCATAATCATTGTAACCAGAGCTATACGCGTCGAATGTGATGCAATGTTCTTCTCCATTTGTGTGATCTGGTTGGCCTAAATTCCAGGGTGCAAAGCCCACCGAGCTTAGCGGCTCGTCGAATACAGTCACCCAGTCGTCGTTTTTGAACAGCTCGTGCACTCCTATCCAGATTTGCAAAATATCCCGGGTAAGCGAAAGTTTTTTGACAATGGCTGCTTCGTGGGTCGTTCGTAGAACAGCCAGATGAGCTGGGAAAATAATGAAAATTGATTGTATCATGAGTATAATATTTTTAGTTTGGAATGTCTGTAATGCAGGTAGCAAAGATTTTGTATGATTGTGAGAAATTAAGACATATGTTGACAAGGTTTATCATTACTATTAAAATATCAAAGTGTGCGTATTCTGAAAGATGCTTACCTCCTTCTTCAATGCAAGTCTTTCTAGCATCGTTCCAAGTCTTTGGAGTCACGTGGAATTTATGTGCCCCGACTCCTGGAGTGACTGAATAGCCAGCTGGTACATTTGGAGCTGGTTCTGGACTTTGAATTGGAGCATTTATGTAGAATATTTGTTTCGTCGCTTGGAAGTAGTGATTACCAGTCATGTTGTCTTCGACTTCTAATTCTTAATAAAAATAATTTTAATAAATTCAATTTTAATAAAAATCAAATCTAATTAATTTACTAATGATTAAACTTACCATTTGGAGTTGCTACCCACTGATTTGCGACTGGTAATTTTGAAGCTAATAGCCCATCAAGACTAATAAGGACTATTAACAGAATGCAAAATAATTTTGTTTTCATTTTTCACAATTTAGAAAATCGTGCGGTTGGAATATTAGTTTTCTAACTGCAGTTTAGAAATTGATTAAAGTGATGTTTAAAGTAACTTTATATATTGAACAGAATATTATCGATTAAAAAAACGTAAGATTTTCTCACAGAGTAGATAAGATTCCCACCGTTGTTATTTTTATAGTTTCATTGTTTTTACAAAAGAGTACGATAATAAATCAATGTTTGTATCAGTTAAAAAAGTTAATCTATTGCGCGTTAAACTTAAGTGAAAACTTTATGACATTGAAGTTTACAAAGTTTTTAACAACGAAAAAATGTATGAATTGTTATAATAACTACTAGCGAAACCCGCAAGTACAAATATTGAATGTCAAAGTATCTACAAGGATTATCCTTGATGTCTTAAAGTTATGAAAAGATTGTAACTTTAGAAATAGAACAAATCTTTGAGCATTTTTTCAGTGTTACTTTAGTCATAATATCGAGGAATCATATTAGTAAGATAACGGATTCGATAATGTTACTAAGCAATAAAAGTACCTTTGTTATATTGCATTGCTTTACCTGTCACGTATCTCCGTAGTTTGTCAGAAATAACATCGTAATCTACATTCTTCTAGTATTAAAAGATTACGACAATGTTTGTTTGAATTATTAAATAAAGCTCCATTAAAAACTATCAAAGTTTCAATAATTTTCATCAATTACTATTCATCCTCTAACAACATAATCTCGTCAGTTTACACATTCAAAATCCTCTTGTAAACTCGCACTCATCTTAATAATCAGTCTGCTCCTTACCCCCAACCCTTAAAAAAAAAGGATCTCCTAGCTCGCCTGCCGAATCCTCTTGGCTTTATATAGGTGTGCGACAGGCGTAAATCCGAAAATAAAGCACCTCTTAACCCCCCGTGAAGCTTTAGGATTACCGCTGCAGGTTCGCTTCAGGAAGAAAGAGAGTCAGAAACGACAACAAGCACACGACGCTCTCTTATTGTCCTTAATGCCGCTCGGAATGTAGTCTCTAATGCGTTTACGTAGGGAAAGCGTCGGCCTATTTTGTCTGGTGTTGTTTGTCGCTGGCTATGGGAGGATGACGGAGACAAGGGGATTGATTTTTTTTTGTTGGACGGGAATTAGCTGGATTTGAATGCTGTGACTGGCTAATTATGTAATTTAAGTATTTCGTATCATGTATATAATTATTGTGTATTACGAATATTTTGCTACTTTTAAGTTAATAGGAATTTTTATATCTGTACTTTCCGAGGTATAGCTTCTCAAGGTAAGTAGTAAAATCTATTTTCCAAGCTTTTCTTATAATTTTACTGTAACATCTTCAATACAACTTTAATTGCTTTTCCAAAGATTTGACTGCACTTAAAACAAATGAGCTCAAAATTGAAAAAAGTCAATTAAATGTGAAGTTTAAAGACTCAAGTATATTTCATGTTTCAACCTTATTTCAAGCTGTACTAAATATTTTATCCGAATCGTAAACAAACAAAAAATCAGATCTTTATATATTTCATTTCGCAAATTAAATTTCATCACTTCTACTTAAAATCACCAAAAAATTAACATTACCATCGCTAAATGGTTAGTTCATCCTTCATCAAAAGACACACGCACCCGTCAAATTAACCGGCACTCGAACGCCAAAAGCGCCCATCCTGACATCGCTCCAACCTACAGCGCGCATCAGCTCTAAATAAAACTCCATTACACGCTCAATCAGTCCTGCCTCCTTCCGAATCCTTTCATCGAGCACACAACCGGCGCTCAATCCGGCCTCGCGCGCATCCACATCTCCGATCCCTCCGACTAGAAAATATATTCCAGCTCTCGGCCTCCATGTGCTCCGAATTTCCAAAACGAAGTTGCTCCAGCAATGCAATAAAGCAATTACCCATGTTGCGCGCGCGCGCATATATAGCGATCGTATCAACGTAGCTAGCCAGCCTCGCACACACATCGGGAGTCGATTAATCCTGTATAGTCCCAGGGATCGGAGCACGCATATACGCACATGTACGAGAGAGAGAGAGAGAGGCGGGCACGTGCCGTTTAACTTGATCACCGGGCAATCTGGCCTCGTTTCACAACCTACACCGGGCTTACTTCCGCTAACAAATAACATTGTCGGCGCGCGTGTACGTGCGGCTCTATCTCTCTTGCGCGCGCGCTCTGATTCGATTTGCACGCTGCTACGACGCCGGCTGTCCGGAGAGGGTCGCGCGCGCGACCGGCAAAAATCAAAGGGTATTGAGAAACGGTGTAAACGAAGGAGCGCTGGGTTGGTTGGAGAGACAAGTGGGGATGTATGTGCGAGCGTGTGCTCTGAGAGCTTTTCTTTGCTGCTGCTTTTGCGGGGATTTTTGGTTAGCACTTTGGAAAGTAAGCGGTTCAATGGAAGTTGATGGCGAGTGATTTGGGGTTGAGAAGGAAGCGTTGTTTTTTAATGATTGGAAATTTTTTATTTTTTTCTGTACGTAAGGGTGGTCTGGTAGGTCTACTGTCAGAGTTTATTTCCTCTTGTTTTTTATTGAACTTTCCATATCAGTTAAATTTGTTAGTATATTTTTGTATGCTTTGTCTTATTCGAATTACAGGAAGATTGGCTTATGTATTTTAATAACAAAAGGAACTATACTTTCTATGATTTACAATGAAAGTAGAACTAGTTTTATTAGGGCCAGTTGACAAACGAAGTTCGAAGTTCAATTATATATAACTGTTTAATACTAATACTTGATAATATTTGATATTCTATAGATAAAAAATAGCATTGTTAAAATAAACAACGATTGTCAGAGACAAATATAATTTTCTGAAGAAGATATTAATAAAGTAAAAATATTAATTCTGTATCAATCAACGCTGCTCTACCCTGTTTATTTTGTTTACGCAGAGTATAAAAAATGTACTTTATTTAACTTGTATGGTATCTTGGTCACTATCAAAGCTATTTTCTACTCGATCGATTCCTATACTACGATAATAGAATAACAGGGTTACTTATAACTGTTAAAAATTATGTACTTTTTACTTGTTAATATTAAATGGAACGAGATGTGTCGAAAGCCAAGTTGTTTCTTAATTTATATTCTAATTTTATATAAAAGTTCTATTACTTTCGATTTAATCTATTGAATTATTTATCAACTTTTTTAATTTTTCGTTATCTCTATACTCTGAAAAAATTAAAATACAAAATGAAATAACATAACATTAGATAAGTATGAGTAACATTATTTTCCATAGAGTCTAATATAGATCTGTTAGGATTTGATAATAAACAAGTTTCTTCAGCATTTTTGGACACTCTTATATTAAATAATTACTAGATTTTACAGTAAATATTTAGAAAAGAAGTCTAAACGCTGAAAAAATAGAACATTACGCATCAAAGAAGTAAAGTCACAAATTATTCTCATGTGTGTATTAGTTCTTTATTTCAGTCATAACTATGACCTTTTATTTGATTTTATATATTTAATAATTTCTTATTTTCACCTTTAAGATAATGGCCATACTTATTTTCCTGGAAAAATGCGCATAAAGTGGCATATTGTTTCCTAAAATTTCGAGAAGGAAAATAATAAGTTTTCCTTTTATGCTCTTATTTCTCTCCAAGGTCATTATTTACCTGTTAACATTTATATTAGAAAAAATATAAATATTATTGAAAAAAGGACGCACTCTTTTCAAAACAAATAAGTAGCCACGGTTAGGTGGAAATAAAGTACTATACTACTGCCCTTGTGTAATTGTTACTAGCCATCCACCCTTGGAAATAATATGAGGCTTTACTCCCTTAGTGCATAATATACTAATTCTTGTCTGGAGACAAAGGGTATGAAACATCTTATATGAACTATCTCTAGCTCGTAAAATGAGTTTTTTTAAGCTTAAAAGTTATGAAATTATTATGAAATTAAAATATTATTATGAAATCCTTATCATTTTTGAGCATTATTAAAGAAAGGTAAAAATATATTCATACTTTCTGACTTTTTAAAAATTGCGTAAATTTTAACTCCATTGTTTGTGACTCGAAATGTGCGATGTTCAATCTAACTTTTATAGGTGAAAAAAGGCCAATTACGCCCTTATATTGTTAAAGCGTTTATTTGAAAATGTTTGATTATGTAGCAATTTATTAATTTGTAACCATCAAGACGGTGTTTAATGATCTTACAATTAAAAATCAAGTTCATCTACAAAATACTCACGACTCAATCACATCACTCTCTAACTTTCTCCCAAAACAAATCAAAACTGCAAAATCGCTAATCCCCAGCTCGTAACTCAATCCCCCGCCACCACTACCATCATAAAAAAAACTTGCCCAGCGCTAACCTCGACCGATTAATACCCCCTCTCCCCTCGATCCTCGCAATTAACGCATACATCCTCCTCCTTTGCTCCCAGCTCTCAAACTCTTCAGCATCATTAGTCGTCGTCTTTGGCGAACTCGATCCTCCCCGCAAAGTCCCACAGTCCTCGGGGGAGAGCCAGAAGCTGTATACCCGCCGCCGCGATTTATATTTATCGGGGGGAAGAGCCAGAGCGCCAGAGAGAGAGAGAGAGAGAGAGAGCTGAGACGTCGAGTGACACGCGGCGACGTCTTGACAGCTTGTTAGACTAACGGCCGGCCTCTTTGCCAGCCTATTTAACTTGACAGGCCGTGCGCGTTTCTTTTTCGCGTACGTGACGCCCCCGCGCATTGTGCGACGCGTGCGCGCGGGCCTCTCTCTCTCTCTCTCTCTCTCTCTCTGGAAAGGCCTTAATGCGCGCTCTTTCTTCTGCAGGCTGGTGCGTTGTGGCTTCTTGTTTTGGGGACAGATTTGCGGAGAGATCGTAATGATGAATAATTCGCCGGGGTGTGGGCTGGCTGTGGCTGGATTGCTTCTTTATCTCACTGATTGGGTGGTGTTTGTGGAGGGGGTTGGGATGGTTAATCTTTTGATACGGCTATTATTATGGATAGACTGCAGTTTTTGGTCTTTGCAAAATTGTTGGGGTAGGTATTATGTATTGGGAGAGAGATTTTTTTTTTAATTGAAAGAATGTCACAGTAGATAACTACGACTTTTACTGTGAATTGCTCAAATTTTTATCACATTGCCCATAAATTTTAGGCTAGCTGATATACTTAGCCTAGTTGTCTCAATATTCCATTAATTTATAAAGAATTGAAAACTTTCTTTTTTTGTAGTAAATATATAGTAAACATGACATTCTGCATTCATTTAAATATTATGTAAACAACAGGTCAAACATGCATGCAGCTTCTTTTATACATTTTATTTTAAAAAAAAGCAATCAATTATAGCAGAAAAGTTTTATATATAACATAGTAGTATTTATCTCACTTACGATTCTTACTCTCTGTTAGTAAAGTGCGAAGTAATTATTAAAATAACGTTTTCTCATGGTATGTAAAGGATAGTTAGACGTTTACGGCAATTTCGGAGGTTAGCTTATAGGTTTTATTTCGTAGTTTTCAAACTACGGTTTTAATTAAAAAAATTCTTTGAATATTTAAGTTTTCCACTATTCTGCTGGCTTCAAAGTATGGTGAAAGATTAAAAAGTATTAAGAATTTCGTATATCAAAAGCGTATTTTGTAAACAACTAATTGAGACCTGCAGTCTAACTTCCGTAGTCGCCTTGATGTGTATTATTTTATACAATTAAATTACACACTGATCTTAGATTTCAATTAAATAGTTTACATTCTTTGTAGATATTACAAAAGCAAGTTTTTACGTTGTAAAGACAAATTTACAACTATTACCAAAATTATTGCGTCAACTTTTTAGCCAATGTTAATTAAAGCCGTAAAACCACGTCGCGACGAGGAACACTTCAAAAAACAAGCGACGCCCACCCCCACCAGACGCTGATAAAGCCCGCGCTCTAAAAAAAACCCCTTTTTTGTCTGCAAAAACCGAACTCTTTCACTTTCGAGCCACAAGATAAAGCCAGAGCGTCTGCAGCTCAGCTCTCCTTGCCTGAAAAAAATCGATCTAAAACTTCGCTTTGCGCCGCTTATCAAGCCGATCGGCTCCCATCGCGATGATTACTGGCGGAAAAAAACCGCATATCTAGAGGCGCACACGCCCAATTAGCCGGGCGTTTTCTGCCTAAGTCGCGCCTAGTAATAATTATCGCGATATTGTCGTCGTCGGCGCGGTTGGATACGTGCCGCAACGTGCCGGAACGGCTGCGCCTAATTAGTCCCTGTTATTTAGTTATACGAGGCGAGTGCGCGTGTAACTGTGAGCGCGCGGGTGAGCTGGCTTGATGTACGGGCGAGTTGAGTGTGACGAGAGAAAAGAGGGTGAACAAAAAAATTAGCGGCTGAAGGCTCCGGTAATTTAAATGTGTCGGCGCCTTCTCGGCGTTGAGGTGGCGCGGGAAACGGGCTCGGGGATTTCGGCTTGATGTGTGTGAGGAGATGCTTTTCTGAGAAAGCTTTTTGTGCGGAGAGAGAGAGTCGGGATGCTGGGTCATGCGTGGCTATTTTGGTTGCAGTTGTTAGAAAAAAATTTGATAATTTAAAAAAATTGTTTTTTACACTTAGATACAAAATATAAATTTCTACTAATAAAGACATTGCATTTATAGTAGATAGATAATATGAATATACTTAAGGAGAGGCAGCGCAACATTGACTCTTGATTTATCGGCATTACTATCAATGGTAATATTGGTAATTAATTGTTGATACATATACTTTCAAACTTTTAAAAAGTTAATATCTACTGTTTAAACTATAATTAAAGTGATTACATCTAAAAAGGAAGATAAAAAACGAGAAATACTAAATCATGAATTTCTATCTAGATCTATCTAGGGGAAAAGTTCTTATTTCGCATTTCGGAATTTTTCATTTTTGGTCTCTTTTTTTTTAAAAAGTGACCTCAATTTTATTTAGATCAATGATAGTAATATTGTGTTTGTCTTAAAAGTTTTAAAATATGCAACAAAAATTAATTATTTTCATCAATAGAAGTAGTAATGACGATAAATCAAAATCAATATTGTATTGCTTAACCT
>UELX01004909.1:0-15764 GCA_900480035.1 Eupelmus urozonus | reverse complement strand
AGAATTTTGAATATGTAATATCAAGTTGCATCTTCAATCTATCAAGCTCCGAAAAAAATTTTATTTTTGTTTTAAGTCTCAAATGATAAAGTTAAAAGAGGTAGTTTTTGGAAAGTACTAGTCTTCGTTAGGAGCGACGATATATAGGTGTTCGCTGAGCTGCGATTTGACAACTCAGCTCTCCTTGCACATTTTATTACGTTTATTGACATACATTAGAGTTCATCGTACAGCGAAGTTCATTGAACAACGGAATGTTACGCTAAGCAGAAATTTACTTAATATTTCAACCTCAATATATACGGAGACACACGCGCGCGTATAATGCGTACACCTACTTGACGAGTGTACGAGAGGGCATAAACACGGGCCATTATACGCGCATAAAAGCCATCGCTTCTCTCTCTCTCTCTCTTTCGCTCGCTCTGTAAGTATATATATGTATACAGCGAGCGGAGGAGAGGAGGTGAAGTTCATTGCCTTCGCGGCTCGCGAGCGCGCGCGCGCTCACTCCCTACTCCTGCGTCTTTTTCTGTATACCCTCCCGCTCTATACTACTCGATATGTATATGCGCTTGGCTTGTATACTGCACTGCGTGTGCGCGTGTGTTTTACTTTATGGAGTGGCGAGAGGAGCTCGCTGTGCGCCCGACAGGTTTTCGAAAATCGAGGAGGGGGCTTTTTGAACAAGGCTTGGCTGCGGTTCGGGCATGGGCTGATGACCTTAATTCGATGTTTTGATTTTGAGCCGAGAGTGGAGAAACCGGGATGGATTGATGGAGGGATTTCGGAAGAAATTGACAGATGAGTGGAGTGGTTTCGTTTTTTGGTGAGGGTTTAGATAGCGTGTTGATTTTGAAAAATGTTGAGCTGTTGTTGCATTGTGTAATAATCTGAGTAACATTATGAAAACATACTGTAATAGTCATATTTCAATTCATCGATAGAGATACACAGAGCGATTTTAAAAATTCGACTTCCTTAAATAGTCACAAAAGTCATCAAACTTTCTCCACTCATTTCCACAATTACGTAATATCACAAACCAACATCTCCAACTCTTACATCAATCATCGCATCAAAAACCATTTCCTCCAACAAAAACATTACCACCTCGCTGAAAATCATCAAAAAACCTTATCACCCCACCCGACTCTATTCTCCTCCGCTCAGCCAGCAAGCGATCTTCTTATACTCCTCTCTGTTTACGCGTGTCCCTCTCCTCCCCCTCTCCCCGTCAGCCATCTCCTTAGCTCAGCGCGCGCGCCTCACCACGTGCGCTCCGCGCGCGCGCTGGACGATTTTTTTTTCTTTCTCCACGGCTGCGCGCGCATCGACGCTGCATCTCCCGCGCGCTCGTGTACACATTAGCCGCTCCGCGCGTAGAACACTCGAGAGAGAGAGAGAGAAAGAGAGAAAGCAAACGCGCGTCCGTGTGCGACGAGTGCCTCGTTCGTAAACACACCAGTCACGTGTGCAGCGGCTCTCTCGATGCGTCCTCAGAATGCCGAGGCGAATCTCGTTGTATGTAGATTCGCGAGATTTTTTCTCGCTCGTTAGACACTAGAGGATCTTAGGAGAGAAGCTAGCTGATGATCGTTTGCGTTGATGATTTGTAGGATGGTTGACCGAGTTGGGACGGGCGAGAGTGAAATAAAATCATTAGTCTGTGCATGCCCTTACTCACACTACTTACGCGCGCGTAGCGTAGTAGCGCGCTTTTATATGCCCCCTCGACTGATTTACTCAATGTGTATGTACAATTAAGCGCAAGAGAGAGAGAGTAGCTCGCAGCCGCGTTCTGTAAGCTGAATGAGTGATTTGTCTCCTTAATAAAGATTTAAGTGTGCACTTGCGCGCTCGGACCGCTCGAGGAGAGTGGGGCTCGCTTTTATTTACCAACGAGTAACAGGTTGCGCAACGCGGCGCGCTCGAGGATTTACATGAAAAATTGTGTTGGGAAATTGTTGCTGGTTTTATTTCGTTTTTTTTTTTTTTTTTTGTACTGAATTCTGTATTTATGTTTTCGATTTTAATGCGAGTTGGAGACTTTACGAACGACAGTGGATTTTTAATGATAATCGCCTGGTAAAATCAATTGAAAGTTTCTTTCGGTTCTCTGATAAAAAGTAACAGTCACACATTCAGTTAATTACACATCGCACACCATTCGCTCGTTGTCAGAGACACTTTAATCGGAATAATTGCAGTATTGCCAATCACGATCCTTTTCCAATCAACGCCCCGAACCCAACCAGCATCTTTACTGGCGAGCTCATAACACAAATCTCTTGTTGCCCAACACAATTATTACAAACGGCACAATCGAACGAAGCAGGCCAATCTCGCAGAACAAAACAGACGGAAATAGAATCGCAGGTCCAGCACGTATACTACTACCACTATCCTCCCCCTCTCCTTCATCCCAGCAAGTGAAACTAATCAATTACATAAGAGGCAAGAATCACGATCGCATAATGGCCGTAAGAATTCTCCCTCCTCAGCCGGCAATCATTTAGGCACGTATACACTCGAGTTGACATATCTCTTTCTCTCCTCCATCAGAGCGTATATACACACGCACAACATGTGCGTCGTACGCGCGCGCGCTAGGGCCTTTAAAGAACGATATCTCGTCTAAGCGCTGAGAGGAGGGAGTAAGTAGGTGGATTGCGCTTGATTGACTTGACAATATAAGCGCGAGCGTGCACTGCTCACGCGACTCGTTCTCTCTCTCTCTCTCTCTTTCTGCTGAGGCTCTCCGTTGCAACAAGTTCGAACCCGTAAGAGAGAAGCTGCGACACGAACGAGAAGCTAGGGGGGAAGGAGGAAGCTGCGGGTATAGTTTTAAAGGAGAAAGAGAGACAATGGCAGAGTGGGGGAGTTTAAAGAGGAGAGGTCGAAGTAGTGTGTTTGTGAGAGAGTAGAAATTGGTTTTCGCGGTGGATGAAGAAGTAGGAGGCTGCTGTTTGGGATGGTTTTGTAGGGAGCTTAGATATTTAGCAGGTTTGGAAATTGATTTGTGGAAAATAAAGAAGTGGATTTTTAAATATAGATTACTGATATCAAGAATAATAAGTAAAACAAATAATGGTTTGTGCTTGTAAACCAGAATAAGGCAATTCAGTTTGATGACACAAAAATTACCAAGCGCGTAAAATTCCACTGAAATCAAAGTTCCAGAAGGACGTGGCTTCCACGTATACACCCATAAGAAGGGAGACATCGAAGCCGAGAAAACGAGAGAAAAAAACGACGAGCTTAAAAAAAAAAGTGTGTATACGTATGCTCGCTGGCGTAAGCGCAAGGAGAGGAAGAGAGAGAGAGAGAGAGAGTACCGTTTCCAGCATTCGCTGAAAAAAGGACCAAGAAATTATGTTGTGGCGCAGCTTATGCGCCCTCGGGGCACCATTATATGGTAATCTCTGCATCTCCGTCTCTCTCCTTCTCGTCTTTTTCTCCTCGTTGTCTTCTCTCTCTCTCTCTCTCTCCCTCTCTTGCTGCGCCTCCTTCTCCCCTTTCTTTTTATTCCTTCCTTCTCGCGGCCGCGTCTTTTTGCTCCTCTCTTTATTTTTCCCTTGCTCGCGCTCGCACGCGCGCGCGCGCGTCGTTCTCTCGTCTCCGCGCTCGCGCGCAACTAGCGTTCGCTTCCCTCCTTTTCGTTTGTTTTCCATTGCCGCCGGGTAATTGCACTCTTTCTCTCTTACATGTACGCGCGAGCCTCCCGTCGTCTTCCTTTGCACGCGCCAGCGTTTCCGCGTATATATATTTTTTGCCGCTACACTCGTACCTACTCTTTCACTACCGGCGTGCGGCCATTTTTCCAGCAAAAGCTCTCCTCTACGAGTTTCCTTATTTCCGAGCCGAGCGGCAAGCAGCCAGCTGCCTCTGTACGGGCCTGCTTTTGCAAAATTAATTTTCGGAAAGAAAGGAAGCCCGAAAAAACAAGAGAGAGCTCGGGAAAATGTAGGCGTGCGCGGAGAGCAGGTTTAGGGTTGCTTTTTTTTAGAGAGGGGGTGCAATTAGCGCTGTTGGGAAACCTCGCCTCGACTTTTCTCTCTTTCGGCGCTCTTTTACACGTCTCTGCACTTTCGCCGAATAAATAAGCGCGCGAACCGCCCGTCCGCTTTTTTTTTATTCTCTTGAGTGCGCATTATGAGAGCGGGCTTCGCTTTTTGCGTTTGCGATGTTTGCTTTGAAATTCGGCGCGAGAGGAAAATAAAATTATGTTTGATAATTAGGCGTGATGCGGTTTGTGTTGGTTTGGAATAGTAAAAGGTTTAATCTACAACATTGTTGTATAGTATAAATTTGTGGTATTTAATTGATAATTAGTTGGGAATTTGTTTTAGAATGGAATGTAAAATGAATAATAAAATTAACTTTCTGAAATAAATACGTAATTTAAACGATTTTTGTAAACATTTAGATAGTCGATTACAGTAAAAATTTCCACAAAGATTTTAATGAGACGATGTTTATGCCCTATTCTAATGAAACTAATCTAAATAAAACTTAAGTCGATAATTATTTAACTATCTAAATTTATAATAAACATTCACACAGATCCAACCTCGAAATCCACTCCATCTTTAACTACCGCAAAATCCTCTTCCCTCAAACCCCCCTCCCATAATTAAAAAAGCACTCTCGAAATATTTAATTTCTCATTAACATCAACTAATTAGCAAGCGAAACCCACACGAGGAGCACGCATCGCGAGCAGAGCGATTGCGGCTTTCCCGATGAGCGAGCGCGCGCGGCCAGTAACCGGATCGCTCAGACCGCGGGGCTCGTTCGGCCAGAAACTTTCCCGATTCTCTTCCCGAGAGCCGGGGTAAAGCGATACCCCCTTCGTTTACGAGGAAAAAATCGGCATCCGCAAGCTCGCCGGCGTCGCGTCCTCACCGCTCGTGTATGGCTGCTCTTGAGTGTAGCGATGCAGGATTGATAATCTGGTGGCTTTTGATGGGACGATTTAGATTTTTAGAGCTGCTGTTTTTCGAGATGTTTTTTTTTCTGTATTTTTGTACGTTTAGTTGGCTACTCTGCGGCGACGTTGAAGAGTTTACGTAAACTGCGCTCGCGCTCTGAGAATACAATACTTCGAAAACGTCGCTGAAAGAAAGGCCAATATTTATCTTTCCCGAAAATAAGACACAAATCTCTCCAAATCATATTTTAAAACCAGCGCGCTCAAAATTTCCACGAAAATCTCGTTAAGCCACGGAAATCTATCATTCTTCTCCTTCCTCATCGGCAATACTCCCTCGAACTCCGCGCTTACACTTGTATAATACATAACCGAGAGTAAAACGTAAATCTCGCACGCGTCGAGAAAATGTTTATGAACATTACATACGCACTTGCACACACGTAGCCGTGCGCTCGCGTGTAATATAGGCACGATGAGTTATGGGGTGTTAAAGACTAGGTGACTTTACCGGGTTTGAGCTGGTGCACTCAGGCACTTGCCGCTGAGCTCGCCCTTTTAGCCAGAGCTCGTTGTCATTAAGTGGGATACGCTAATAAATTTTGCGAAACTGTACTTTGTCGGCTCGGCGAGTCTGGACTGTTAGTGAAAACCGCTGTTTATTAACTGGCCGGGCGAGGACTCGGCTGTTTGTTGGAGAGTTTCGTTTGATGTTGTGGATGTTTGAGATTTGGTCGGAGTTCGAGAGAGTTTTGTTCTTTCTTGCTTGGTTTGCTTGGAAATGATGGAAAAGTTTGCGCTTATGGTAGATTATATTTTTTTTATTAATTCTAAATGTCATAATTATGCGTGAAATTGTATCAATCAGTTTTAACATTATAAATTTTAATAGCTATTTAGATTTTTTGTTTAATATAACGGTATAAAGAATTTACTCTTGAGCAAAATTATATATATTTATTTGCTCTAGTAATATTGTTAATTAATTATTGAAACTATTTGCACGCTTGAAAGGATGAGCTCAAATTACGTGCACTGCCAATCCAGGTGTCTAAGAAGCGTGCGGCTCCCATTTAAATACGTGTTCTCTATTTTTACACACTTTGAAGTATACGTCTACATGGTCATTAGACATAGTAGCTTTCAGAAGTTTTTGAATCATTTAATAGCTCATGCTTAAATGGTATCTCTGAGGTTTTGCGAGTTCCCCGTCTGTCAGATAACGCAAAACGTATGTTATATCAGAAGATCTCAATGATAAACATTACAGATGCAAATCAAACTTATTTATATAAGATTTATCCATCTGCACACGTTTTTATCTCATAATTAAAAACATAAATAATAAAAGTCGGCTCGCATCATAATTTATTATTCAAACCTTTCAAGCAGCCAACGAGGGAAATATTGGCAACGGCAATTTAACAGCTCGTTACACTTCGTTACGACAGAGACCTACAGCCACAAGCCCGCCACGCGCCCCTCATCGTACATCACCGAATTATAAAAAACTAACCGAGAAAAATCCTCTTCCCCCATGAGCTTTCCAATATATCACAATCAATTCCTTTCGCATTCGTCAAACGGCCAAGATGCGTTCGAAAGCCAGGCACATGCTTACATATTCCTAGACGACGTCCAGCATTAAATCCAATTACTCGAGATTACAAACGGGGCCCCGGAGTGAAAATTGTCAGTAGATCGCGCGGGCGAGCGAGGCCGATTATAAATTTGTTTTAAACAGAAGCAGAGGAGCCCACTGACGCGATAATGCCTGGCGTCGCGCTGAATAAAATTATATCAAATCACCAGCGCGCTCCGCGGCCTTAATCCCCTATCCCACAGGTCCTAGCCTCTTGAAAATTGACTGATTTATCGCCGAGGCTCGCGTCTATCTCTCGCGCCCGCGCAAGACGTTAAGTCAGCCGTTAAGACCAGTTGACGCAGCGCTCGAATCTGTCGAGCAGATATCTCTGCTTACCGCCTTTTTCTCCGGCTTTTTTTCTCTCTCTCTCCGCTCGCCGCGACGCGTCACGTATACAAATAAAGTGGCAGCGCTCGCTCTTATTGTATTACCCGCTATTAAATACTTATCGAGCTGTTTTGTGTTGGAGCGGGCATCGCGGCCTGCTTGCGAGCTCGTTGCGCGTCTGGTTCGCGCATGGCTGGGCAGCGCGGAAAAAAGTGAAATGGTCTATTTTGCGCGAGCGAGCGCACTGCTGCAATTACACTGAAAGGTTTTTGCCTTTTCGAGCAGTCGCTTTTGTTGTATGATTATTGGCCTCTGGTAATGACTGTGTTTGTTGCGGAGGTGCTTATGTATACGAGCTCGCTGATTCGTGGACTGCGGAAGTGGGCAGGTTGTTTTCGTAGTGCTTTAAAATGTTTTGACTACTCTTTGCTCGATTGATTAGTAAACTAGATTGACAAGTGTCTCAATCAGCTTGGACAATGTAATCCAGTTCCTTTCCCAATCTCGTGATAATCCATGTTTCAGTTACATCGCTATCGACGCGAGCAACGAAATAAGTAGCCCTCGTCAAGGCGTATCAAAAGACCCCATACACCGTCCTGCCTCCGCGCGATTACTTATCAGGCTAATGGTTACAGCGTACGCTCGGCTGCTCGGCCCGAGAGAAACTTTAAAAGCGCGCTTAATTTTTTAATGGCCGCAATTAACGTATACCCTCGTCTTCATCGCTCGGAGGATGAAAAGCGCCTAAGGGCGCAGAGAGAACGCGTCTTAGCTCCCGTGAGCAAAAAGCCGAGCGCTTCTATATAGATAAGCAGCGCAGAGGAGGAAAAAATTCGCCTCGCGATTAGCCTCAATTAACGCGCTCGGCCGAGTACAAGAACGACTCGGCGGAGAGTATACGAGGAAGCTCGCTCGCGGAGAGCCTCGCCGAGGTTAATTCGCTGACCCTCCTCGGGCTTCCAGATTCACCGTCCGCCGAGTGTAATAACCCAGCGCTTATAAAACCCGCACGTCGTAACGGAGAGGAGAGCCAGATATATATATATACACATATGCAGGGGAAGAGCACTCGTCCATTGTCGATCACAAGAGAGGCTTCACGTGTGTGTATATGTATATAGAGAGAGGACGGCGTGTCGCGCGAGCGCACGATGTAACACTAAACCAGGCGTATGGTACGGACGATGAGTGCTGTGTAATCCAATAGGAGTCGTGCCGGGCACACTTGTGGCATGCGCCAGCTTCTTCTTCTTCTTCTTCTTCTGCTTCTCATCCTTCGCCCTCTCGTCTCGCTCTATGTTTTTATCCCCCCAAGCCGGCTCTCGTATACGTGACACTTTTTCCTCGCGCGTTACGTCAGTCGCGTGCGCAAGCTAGTTGCCCCTGCGTTATGCTTTTTCAAGGCTTGCTTTCTCCTCGGCGGGGTTGAATTTTCACTCGAGAGGAGAGACGCGCGCTTGAGGAGAGGAGAGTGATGGTGTAATGATTTGTCTTGGGAAGGGATCGTTAGGATGAAATATTTGAGGTTGTGGTGTTGGGGATGGTTTTTTGTTGGGTTAGTGGAGAGGTTCTTAGGATTAGTTAGTTGTTAGAAGAAGCGGTGTCATAAGAGGAACGTTTCAATCCAAGAAGTATCCGTAGTTACAGTGGTTAGCATCGCTATATTTTCATTTAATTAATATCAAGTGTATATCAATAATAGAAAATTTTGAAGGTATTCAGTTCCCTTGTCAGCGTGTACTGCATTTTTTATGAACGCGCGAAAACAAAGCTCTTATCAAAGTCTCGCCTTAATCGAGCATCACCATGCAGTCTAAAACGCTTCACAATATTTACGTCCTCGCTAAAAAAAACGATTCGACGACCTTATTTTTACATCAACGAGACGTCTGCGCATCGCGTAATCCAACCCCCAAGAATCCAAATGCCTCCTCACTACTCGCACGCGCGTAAATATTATCGTCCAGACTGTCAAAACAGAAACGTCGACCCCGTCGTACGTACCACAGCGTCACGCCACTTCCCCTTAATTGATACGCGATTCATCCTCCTCTAATCTTATCGCGAAATATCGCCACTAAGGACGCGTTTCTGCGCACCGAATACCCCAGATAAAACAATACGCCGTAGCCGCTTGTTTAAGACCCATTCAAGCCTTCTGTTTTCGCGCGTACGCGAGTAAATCGACTCCCGCTCGAGTAGCTACGTCAGAGCGGCGCGGATTTGCATCATCGCGCGCGACGAGGAAGCGAAAGCCGAAGCTGCTACCAAGAAAAGAAAGAAGCAAAAAGCAACCTAAGAGCCGCGCAAAAGCCCCGAGGAACTAATCGAATGAGATCGCTCTCTAACACAGCGCGGAAGTAAACTGGGCGCGTAGCTTCTTCAGAGTGCACTGGCCGCGCCTCTCGTATACGCGCTTATAGGACGAGCCGATGAGGGGATAAACGAGACAGCGGGCATAAGGCCGTTAGCCGCAGGTGTGCGCTCAGCACGACGAGAGTGTCGCAATCGCGATGTCACGCCGAGGAGTGTCCCACTTAGACCGGTACCCCCCCGCGGCTTCTCTCTTTTTTCTCTCTGTTCCTTTTCATTTTTTTCGACCGAGCACTGAACGATCGGGACGGGTATTAGTTAGACCATGTGTCGCACTTGCGCTTACGAGCTTATCGGAGCAGGCTTTTTAACGAGGCTCGAGCGAGTGTCGCTTTATTGGTGTATACCGATCCTTGCCGATTTCCATCGCGCCGAGTGGCCCGAGCAGCGCCGTTTCAATTAGCGGCCTGCTGGCTCGTTTCTCGAGGGCCGATTGCTATCTCGGCCCCAGGATCTATACGTGCTCTCGGTTATCTGGCCGTGAAATCGAATCAGCCGGCGATAGACGCGCGACAAGTGGACGAATCGACGTTCGCCAGGAGTGTAGGGCGAGAATCGGTTCAATGACGCTCGGTAGGATGAATCGTAGGCATCATCGAGGCTGTAACAATCGTTAGTGAAATTAAGCATGTGTAGTTCACACTCTTGCACTTGCATGGGAGAGCTCTTTAATGCTCTTTTTACGCTGAGCCAATGGCTGAGAAAAAAAGAGCGCGAGTGGAATATCTAGTTTTATCCGCCGACTGAGAGGCGGCTGCTCGTTATTTTCTTGTTCACGGACTGCAACTCAGCTATATAGTTGATATAGAGAAAAAGAGATTTACACTCGAAGGGTGTTGGCTGGTTCGCGTGCGCTGTTCCTCGTCTTTTGCGTCTCATGCGCGAGCGCTTGACTTTGCTCCCGTTTCGCCTGTCCTTGACTTTTTTCCTTGCGGCTTTTTTTCGCAGACTCGGCGACGTGACGTTGCATGTTTTGTCCGAGCGATACGAAATCGAGAAAGAGTATGGGGTGGCTGGCTGGGCCGATCGATCGATATGTAAATTGATCGGGACTTTGGGCTTAGCATGTTTATTTGTTGTGTTTATTGTCTGACGCGGGGAGATTAGAAACGAGCTGCGTTTTATTTATTGCCTCGTGGCTTGGTGATTCGATCGCGAGTTGTATCGGCTGAGATAAAAGCATTGTAGTCTTCGTGACGGTACTAATTCGTGCGACTAATTGTCGTGTTCGTCGAACGTTTCCTTTGCGAGATCTATTTTGGAGATCCTGAAACATTGTATTTTGAATACCTCTCTAATTTTAGAAATCGTTTGATTCATTTCAACTTAAAAATTCACTTTATTCAATCATAAAAACTTTGTATCATTCATTTGAAAATACAAAAAACTGCATTCACAAAAGCCATCATACACAAAGCATCCCATACCAAACATAAAAGAACCTGTATAACAAATTATAATTTGAAAAAATAATTTTCCATTCCGACAGACTCACAATGCAAAAGTCGGACACGCCTGACCTTGAAGCCATGAACTTGAACCGCGCTCGGCGAGCGAATTTTATTCCGCCGCGTGCGCGCGCGGCAATTCTCTCTCTTTCTCTTTCGCTTGCGCGCGCGTTCCCGGAAAATTGCACTTGCTCTCGCGCTCGGAGACACACGCGCGCTCGCTCATGCAAGTGCACACACGCCCGCTCATTACGCTGCCGGCTCGCGTAACTCCACTGGGCCTCTCTATCTGCGCGTTCGCTTCTCTCTCTCTCGTTCTTTCTCTTTAAATGTGCAGGCCAAGCGAGCAGTTCGTGAAATTGCGCTCGAGAGAGAGAGAGAGAGAGAGAGAGAGCCGATGATTCGCAGTGCGCTCTCTGGCTTTTGTTGTCGCATTTGTCTGGCGAGTGGAAAATTTTAATGGGGCTTTGATTTCTTTGGTTCGATTGTTGGTGATTGTTCTAAAGGCGGAAATTGAGAGAGCGAATTTTCGAAAGGATTGCGATGTCTATCGTAGTTTTTGTAATTAAACAACTTTATTATAAGTAAAAACAGTTTCATCGCTGATGGAACATTTACCAGGGATCGATCCATAATTAAATATAAAATATTCTCAACTAATTGCCTATAATAACTTCCGTACAAGTACTTAATAATCGCCAAAATTACAACACACGCCTAGAGCGCATCAGTAGTATACACCGAGCTCAATCAGACCGCAATTTCACCTGTAACCTCTCAGCCCTAAACACAACAAGCCAACCCTCACTCCCAGCCCTTTTGCCCGCACGTCACGCCAGGCCGGAATGCAGCTACGAGCCGGCACGCGCCAAGCCGTTTACAAGCCACTAACGCGCGTGCCTCCAAAGCGATAAGTATACACACGCCACGGTAATCCGACTGCCAAGCCCCAGCGCGGAAGTAAAAATTTTTTCTCTTATTTCCCAACCCATCGATATAGCCGCGTAAGTATGGAAACTAAGCTCAATTAGGAAATTTGCACTTGCTCGCTCTCTCTCTCGCGCACGGTAGTCAAGCTTGACTTGAAAACGCCTCGGCCTCGGCCTCGGCATAGAGATAAGCTTCACGGAATTAAGGGGTTGCGCCGTTAAACGCGCCCGTAAATAAGCGGTTGGAGGAGCGTAAGGACCGCTCGACGAAGGGGGGCCTATACTTTTATTCAGAGGAGGCGAATGAAGGCTTTTACGTCGTTATTGTGCGCGCGGTCCGGGCTCGCGTTCTGCCGCTTTTCGAAATCACCGTCATTTCGCCGCTTTCTATAAGGCGCTCGGAAAAATAAATATTTTTAGCCGACGGCAATGCTAGGCCTGCCAAGGGCTGTAATCGCTGCGGTAATCAGAATAAAAAGCTTTTTCTCTGTTATTATTTACGCTCGGGAATGAATATTCACCGTGGATTTGCTATTTTTCATGCTGCTTTATGGCTTGGATTTCGCTCGTTTCGAGCGAAAAAATGATCAGCGATCGAAAAATGGCGAGAGCGAGCCGTTACGTAAAAGAAACATAACTTATAACTAAATAATTGCACGAGTCGCTCGTTAATACTTATGCAAATGCGCGTGTAAACAAAACTTTACAAAACGATCTTTAACATGCAAATCCCTCGCACGCTACGCGCGATCAATATTTATGTACAAACGCGCCATGAATCGGGTCAATGCTTCTTATTCAATAAAGAATACATTTTTATTTTCGCGAGAGCGAGTCTATACACCGTGTAATTTTCATAATATTACAGACAAGCGCGCGCTCGCGCTGAGCGAGCGTCACAAGAGATGTACTTTCCTTTCTGCGCTCCCCGACTTTTACCGCTTATTATAATTTCACTCTCGACGATCCTCCCGAGGCCATGAAGAGAGAGAAACTCGCCCGAAACTCGCGCGGAAGATTTCGCGCATCCGTAATATCTCAATAACGAGGAAACTCGACGAGAGACGCATACGAATGAGGTGTAGCCGTTCGTTCTCCCCTTTTACTGAGCGCCGGAGGACGGAGGAGGTGGAAGCGACGAAGGGAATGGATGGGATGGAGAGAGATTGAAGCTGCGATATAGCTCAATCTTATATTTGAAGCAAGTTATTCATTAGGTTGATGGCGTTTTTGTAGTGACGGTTTATTGGGGATGAAAGGAGATTTATTATGTGTGTCTTCTTGTTATAATATTGAAATGTTAGATGATAGTTTTAAATTATTGATCTAAGGAATTAGGTTTTAAAAGTATTCTACTGTGATAAATTGAAGATGAAATTCAGTTGGCGATAATCAGTGGTTCATGCTGTATATTAGACGCAATTTTTAAATAAAATTTTGTAATCTTTTCCTCATCTTTTTTTTCTCTTTTAATTAATGCGATTAAACTTTCTCAACCTTAATCGTGGCGCATTTCCGCCATTCTTACTCCAATTATATGGTTGTGATTTAAGCCGTTGTAAAATCTAAAATGTGAATACTTTACAGCGCTCCATTAGCGTTATTATCTCTCGCTTTACTTTAATTGAATTTTCCCCAATGCGTCGCTTAAATTTTTCATTTCATGTTCTTTGCTCTACTAAAAAAACGAGACAACCATCATCAAAGTCGTGAAAATTATAGTTTTAAACTTGCCACTTTTCGAGCATTCTTTACACCGTTTATTACCTATTCACTGCTCGCGAAACTTTTATAAAATCCATTAATTTATTCACGAGCCAAAGTAGTCGCGCGTGCATCAAACTACTCATCCAACGCGCTCCTACAAACTATAAACGCTACTCTCGCGTAAATATTGCCCGCCGCGCAACCCATAATTTTAGTATTATTTTATTTTACTTTATTTTATTTTATTCTATTTTATTTTATTTTATTTTATTTTATTTTAATTAGAAGACTGTTAAAATGATAAATTAACTTATATTAGCAGTATAAAATCATTTAATAACATTGCATTAGTAAATATTTAATTTAATTCAATATACAGACTACTAAAATTGGATAGATCTATTTGTTCAGAATTCTAGAAAAGTCTATATTTGTAGACAGCAGTATAAATAATAAAAATAGATATACAATTAGATTAGTCAAATTGCCTTGTATGACTAACCGAATGGTTACGAGATATTTGTAGCATAAATAGGATATTTATAATCTCTCATGAAGAATTTATAAAAAGCCATGCAATTGCAAAGTAAATTTTACAGAGCAAATATTAATAAATCAACCAAAATATCCTATATAATTTACCCAAACACGCTGCTAAAACTTTAATCCAACCAATCCGCAAGCGCGAACAAAACCGCGCCAACTTCAAAAATTCGCCATTCAAAAAAAAGAAAAAAAAATAATAAAGACAGCTCGCCTCGCGCAGTCGTCGCTCGTCTCCGTTTAGAGAGCCAATCGAAGCGTGACTCCCCGGGGCCCTTTGTTGAGCGCGCGCTTACGTGAGCACAGAAGCGTGGCAGTCCCGCGTACGTACATATATATACGTCCTCGTCGCTGACTTCTGGCCCCGCGCGACGGATCTCGCATATACTTCTTCCTCCCCGCCCAGAACGCGCACGCGTTTCTCGTTCCTCTCCCGAGCTTTTATGCGCGCGGGGCTTTTTCGCCTTTACACGCGCGCGTCGCGCACGAAAATATCTTTTATACGCGCGCGCTCCTCTTTTGCGGCTAATACGACGGCAAATTGCTTGCACGTGCTCGCGCCCGAGCCTCTGGGTTTTCTCTCGAGTCGCGCGAGATGACGAACGAACGATCCTATTGAAAGGGCTGGTTATTCTGAGATCTTCTTGGATGATTGTTAAAAAGTGGAGCGGCCGTGTGTTAATGGTGAATATGCCGCGAAAGATGAATAAGTATTGCCGGGAAATTATAGGGATGATATTTGATGGTTTAATCACAGCGTGGAAGAGGTATAATAGAACTTGTATTCTTTAATAAAATATAAAATACATAAAGGCTTCTTTACAGAGCTACCTACACCTGGAGTGTGTTTAAGCTCCGTCTAAAAGCTATCTATAAATTAATAACGATTATCAACTAATAACACAAGCTGCACGTCACGCACACGTCCGCGGGAGTAGCGATGTTTTTCCTGTCATCCCCGCGCGCAACGTGAAATTATCGAAAATTATATTATCCCTCCCGCGGAAAAGAAGACGTCGTGCGTAAATCCATCTTAATTATGCATCGCTCGCAAATCCCGTTTAGTCAATAGCTCTCCAACGGGCGCCTCTCCTCGCGTGTTTCCTCCAACTACAACCTTAAAAAAAAGAATAAAAAAAAAAATAGATACGAGCGAAGTTACTCTTGATGCGCACTTGACGAGCGACCTCGAGGACGCCAAATGAATATGATGAAGAGTCAAATGAATATGATGTATACAGCTGTGTACACCGGCGCGCGAGCGCACGGAATCCCCGAGACGTTTTACCTCTCGAGCACGGGAATCAAGCTCCGGCTAATGTCGAAAAATTGCCCCGGCAGGACACGCGACGGGGGAGAAGAACAAGGAGCGACGTCGACGCGCGGCTTGCTTTATCATTAGACGACGCGTGCGCGAGTCTCTGTATTGTCTTGGAATATTGCACGCTTCGTGTATAGTAGCCGAGTTTTAATCGCTCGTCGTGCGGTCGTGTGCGTGTGGAAACATTTTTTCTTGATGTGGTGTAATACAGCAGTTTGCTGGTTACAAGCGCGCGTACGTTTCTTTGAAAAGGGAAAAGCAGTCAGAAGGAGAGTCCCTCCACCTCTCGTCTCAGGCGTCTAAATTGTCAATGCAGGTCAATTTTTTTGTTTCTTGGCGAGCGCCTGCGTGCGCACAAATTTATTTTTTTCTATGTCTTGCATGCATGTGTTGTCCTGAACCTGAGATCCAAAAATGTATCTACTGCCGTCGACCCCACGACTATACGGGATATTTAATGGATTTTGGTGGTTGCCGTACACTTTATAAGCCAAAATAGCCTTTCGACAACCCCTCCTTGAAGGAAAATGTTTGT
>UELX01004908.1:0-15765 GCA_900480035.1 Eupelmus urozonus | reverse complement strand
GTTCTATAGTAAAGTATTAAACAAATTATCGCACGTATTTTTAATAAAATTACAATATATAGTGATTTTTTTTCTCAAAAAATATTAACAATATCCATGTATAACCTTTGTCTGTTATAATAAATATTGTAAAAAATGATAATTTTTTTTACCATTATTTAAGTTTTTAGACGATTCTTCATTTTTTATAACTAAAAATATATTTTTGAAATTTATATTAAAGAAAAACGTCTATCTTATGTTCATCTTTTTTAATTTTTACGTTCTTGTTTATGAACACTACTGTGAAAGAGCAATGTTTTTAGCTGTATTGTTAATCCTGTGCCAATAAGTATTTTTAGGACCACGCAAAAGTTAACAAGAACAAACGTTTGTCACCGCAAAGGTTTCTATTTTAAAATAGTTTTTTTAGAATCGGAAATACTCAGCGAATCAGTAATTATAATAAATGTATCTCGATTAAAATATTAAATAATTTTTTAATGTTTATAGCTAATTGTTGCATAATGTTAAGTTTTAGCAAATTTTATCTTCTTTTTTGCGTATTTTTACATTAATGTGAAACTATGAAGTGCATAATAAAATGAAAATTTATTTTAGATGATGAGAATTTGAATAAATAATCGAATATTTTACGAAATAATTGTTATCCAAAATAATTCAAATACACAAATTTGGATGAATAATTTAGTTATTTATTATTGTAAAAAATGGTTTAATTTTTAAAATTGAGATTAAAACCTGGCAATCTTATCTTTTCTCTGCGTATGCAGATATTAAATCAACGTCTCTAAAGTTCCGAGTAGTGTATCAATTACAATTTTTGGTTACACTTAGCGTTATCAAAGAATAAACTTACTTCGAACGAACTATATCTCAAATTTCATTAAAGTGCTGTAACAAATAATTGCCACAATTATTATTGTATGATTGTAAGTTACTTTTCATGTTTTTCATCAATGTTTTATAAAATCAAGTCAATGTTAAATATTTAAATATATTAAAGTCCAAAACAAACTTTCTCATATGAATTTTCATAAAGTGTTCCATAAAATTTTAAACGACGCGAAGGGTGGGTTTTATTCACTGAAGATAACCCGTATAAAAGTAAAAAAAAAGCTAAAGTTTTAGTAACTAAAGAAACAGGTTTTCTAAATTTTCATTTGCATACGAATGTCTCTCCCTAGGTATATTTACTCTTGACAGATATTGTAGTACGTTGACGTTGAAAACTAGAATAAGTGTAAAAAGTTTTATTGAAAAAATTTTTAACGGAACGTTTTGAAAGCCGTGCACTCATATAATATGATATTCTTCAAAAATGCATGCGGCCATTAATTTTAGACAATTTTAGTCTGAATAGAAAATTAAAGTTGAACGCCGAGTTTTTTTTTACAACTAATAAAAAATTAACGAATCATCAAATATTTTAAGAATTTACGTTCTCAAATTTAATTTTCATGTATTATAATATCATGTATTATTAATATTTTTACCTGACTTGGTATTTATTAATTCAAAATATTGAAAATTTTGATAAATTGTTTATTTAAAATACTTGTAAATACTTGATAAGTGAGTGAGTTCATTTGTATATATAATTAATTAAATATGACTTTATTAATCGTTACGAACAATCTTTACTTATAGAGTAAAATAGCCGACGATTCGGACATTTTACAACGACCTCCCTTTTCAAAGCTAGTAATTTTATTAAATTAGCTTGTGGCTTTACATCGTCTTAGGCATCATGTATAACAATTGACAAATTAATCTTGAATTCTCAACTGTTATACATGATGTTTAAAATGATGTAAAGCTACAAGCTAATTTAATAAGATTACTTACTAGCTTTGAAAAGGGACGTCGTTATAAAACGTCTGAAACGTCGGTTATTTTAATCCAAATAAAGATGGCTCGTAGGGATCAATAAAGTAATTTTAAATTATTTTTAAATATTCATAATTTATTTATATAATTTAAAATTGCAAATTGCGATTCAATAAAATAAATGATTACTATGTAGTTGCAAGTATTAACATTTACCGGTTTACGCATATTTTTTATCTACTAACTAAGTCTTACATTTGTCCATTAAAAACAAATTATTCATTAAATAAGATAAATATTAGCTTTAACTTGCGAATCTCTGAAAACAGCGTATCTACGTACATGTGCAAATGAAAGTGGCAAATGGCTATCTTTCAGATTAAATAGAATAATTTATTTTTAATTAAAAAGTGCAAAGCGCATTCTTGTTGCAGTAGAAAGCATGTTCTGGTCTTTTGGCAAAAAACTTTTATCGTTTGTACAAAAATGTTGACAATATTTGTTAATATAGTAATTTTTACATAAAATTAAAAATCCTTTTATGTTTATTATATTATAAATATTAAATGGAAATTAAAAAATAAAGATTAGTAAACGTATTCATCAAAGAAAAGGCATTTGATATACTTTGTAAATTTGAGCCTGTTCTGAAATGCCTCTTTAATATATTACGATAATGCTCCTTTCTATTTAAGGAATACGATAAGAAATATATCGTATACTAGGAAAGATAAATGAATTTTAAGATTTTGCTAAATGATTTTTTATTCTAGTTAACAACAGAGAATAAGATAATTAAAAGAAAATTAAAGATCATAAAAAATGAATAACATTTTTGATATCTTACAGAATTGTTAAGTGTCCGCTCGGCTAACATAGCGACATAACGACAGTTTGAAATGTCAAAATTACTTAATGAAACTTGCGCTTGAAGAGCACGGCTAGTAATACTAATAGCAAACGGGTCATTAGCTTTATTGAAGCTTTTGATCTATGCTGATTGCGCAATGCTCCGAAATTCGAGCTCCATTATAAAAGCATAAAAGCGGAGCGACAAAAAGTAAAGTGCCTCGAAATTTCGAACTCAATGACAATACTCAAAGCCGTCATTTCCACTTATGGAGTAGGAATCATTGATCTACGCTTGCAGGCCAGTCGGAAACAAAAGAGCGTCTAGCGCGCGGCTTCGAATTTTGTTTTCCATTGACGACGATGATGCAAGAAGCAGGCAGGCAGGCAGGCAGGCAGCGAGAGGCATCCAGAGAGCAGCGAAGAAGCATATATACTCTCTTTTAAAGAGCCCCGGCCCTCGAAGCGCCTCTACACCCATCGCACATCCGTCCCCACGTGTCTGTGTGCAGAGAACGGGGAGTCATATACACGGCCGTGCTCCTCTCTTTCACTCTCTCGACACACTCGCGGCGCGCACGGCAAAAAAAAAGGTCAGCGCGTCGCGTCCTGACGCGCGCTGCACCGTCACTCCTCTCTCTCTCTCCCACGGCGTCTTATCAATCGCCAAACAAGACGCGATCCCCGAGTCAACGAGCCGGAGCGGCTTCTACCTATTTGCGCTCCATTACATAATAACAGAGAGCAGCGAGAAGAAGCGGGGGGGTATACGAAATTTTTCCGAGCTCCCGTTTCTCTCGGCGGCGAAGGAAAAGTACCAAGGCTGCGCTGTATATACAGCGGTGCAGGTGAAAATGTCTGTCCCTCGCGGCACCGATAGACAAGCGCGCGTACTTATAGACGTACATACGTATAAGGCATATATCCACGGCCGATAGAGGAAAAGCGCGACTAGCCTGTATACACCTTAACGCGCTGAGAGAGCGCCGGGAAAAAAAGGGGGCCACGCCGCGCGCGGTTCTCTCTTTCTCTCGTCGACGTTGCCCTTTTCCGGCGATCTGGCAGCTCTAGCTCCGCAGCAGCCACGCGGGCGCACGGTTAAAGACAGCGGAGCTGAAAAATCGGCGAGGAAAAAAAGGGGGCCAAGAAAGAAAGCCGAGGCAGAGAGTAGCGGCTCTGCAGCCCACGCCTTTTCCTTTCTCGACGCTTCTAACAGCGATAGCGTGTGGACACATATACACTGAGAGAGAGCGCGCTTATACACCGCAGAGAGGGAGAGAGGCGCGTGGCGACGCAGAGCCAAAGTCGTGTCCGAGGAGAGGGCTGATAGCAGAGACCAGCCCCGTCGATCCTGAGGCTTGTTGCTGGGTGGGGCTAGAGAGGAGCACGAGGCTGCCGAGGAGTCGAGACTTGCCAGACGTCCACGAGGACACTGCGACACTCGGCGTCCCCTGGAGCCGATGGGAAAGCTCGGCTGGGCGCGGACACGCATCGAACAATGATTCACGTACGGAGACACACTGGGGGGTGAGGGAGGAGGAGGAGGAGTAGCTGCTGGCCGCCGCAGCCTCGAGGAAAAGCTCCTCTTTTTCGTCTTTCCGAGGCGAGAATCGAAGAAAAGATAGTAAAGAGCAGTAGAGGCTCACTCACCGTAGTTGATGTTGGGATGTACCGAGGGGATCCTGAGGTACTCGCGAAAATTCTCTACAGCTGTTGCGTCCAGCTGAGCTGGAGTGGGCTTGGACATGGCTGCTGCGTCCCCTCTGATGACTTGACTCTCTCTGCGCGTGCCTCGCTGCCGTCCCGTGCGCTCGTCGCCGCGAGACTGTGCTGAGCCTGCTCTCTCTCTCTCTCACTTGGCGCACTCGCTGCGTTGCTCTATCCTCTCTCGCGCGCTCTCTCTCTCTTTCTGTTACACGGCGTGTAAGTGCGCGCGATATACAACGCAGAGCGAGAGAGCAGCAGCACACGCGACGCACACGCAGCAGTTGCTACGGAGAGAAGGAGCCGCGAGCGCGATATATACGAGGCGCGGACGGGCGGGGGGCGACGAGAGGAGCAGACGCTGCGTTCTGCCGCGGCACTTGCGCCTCGTGCGCAAGAGAGAGACGGCAACTTGCTGCGGGCTCAAGCGGAGCCCGGCCACTGCCGGAGCTGGATAAAGGTCACGTGTCGCCGGGCTCGGCCAATGGCGCTTGGAAGGGGGAGGATTTCGAATTTCCCGCCGGTAGGGACGCGCGCACTATGACAGCTGATGCGCGGACGAGAGAGAGAGGGAGAGTATATGCGAACTCTGCGAAGGCACGCGCGCACACGCGAGAGACGCGACGCCGACAAGCGCGACCTTTCCCTTCTATCCTATCCTATATACACTTACTTCTGCCAGCGTCTTGCTCGATATAATTTCCATTCTGCGACGCTTGCTTACTTTCGTTTATTTATTTATTTATTTTGGCTTTGTTTCTATACGACTGTTTTCTTTTCTTTTATGACAGTTGAAGCGCTGCTTTAAATTTAAAACTTGATAATGGGTATCGGATAGCTATTAGTTTGACTATTATCACATTTATTTATTCTTTCTTTTTTCAATACGCTAATTTTTTGTGTTAAGCAGGAGGTAATGTTTTTACTTCTTGAATACCTAGAGCCACTTGTGGCTAAAACTACTGCAGCGCTAAAACAAAGTCGTTGACCCTACGCTATGGCCGAAATGTGAACTATGATAATATGGACTAGCGTCAGTTCTACATAAGATCTCTTTTAAGACATTCATATTTATATTGCAAATAATAATTTAGATAAGCTTAGAATTTAATATTATATATGCAAAAGTTGTATTTTATTAACAATTTGTTATTGATGGTTATTATATCATTATAAATAAGTTATACTACGTTTAAACGATTAACTTCAATGTTTATTACTTTGTGAAAGTTTATCTTCAATGTATTTTTATCTTTGTTTTTTAAATTAAAAATAAAATTGTTTATCGACCTTGTAGATTATCTAAGTAGATCATCTGCAAACAAATTTATTTGATTATGTATAATGGAAAAATTCAATTTTATAAAATTTGGTGGATGATTTATCTAACAAAATAATCAGCTAATTCAATTAAAATTTACCAAAATATTTTTGCAAACAAAATTTTAAAAAATCTAAAATTTAAAACAATGTTTACCTAATTTCATTTAAACTCTGACATTTAAACTTTGCAAACACATACCAATGCTTTATACTTAGATTCAAAATTGTTGATAATGCACAGTATCTTTAAAATCTTTATATGTAGATAATATATAATCAAATAAATTATATAATAATTTAAATCGATTATCAAATTTACTTTTAATGATGACACTCTTGAAAAATTCCAGCTAAGTTTCCACCTGGATTTCCAGCTAGAATTCCACCTGAATAGGCGAGGTTCTACTATTTGCTGATCCACGGGTTTGACTGGAAGTTTTAACTGAAATGTGGATTTCCATATCATTTTATATAGATGGATTTTAATATCTAAAATTTCAATTTAAAAAATCCAGTCAAGTCCTTACAGTATCCAGTCTCCAACTGGATTATTTCAATATCTACACATTATAAGTGAAATTATGTTTCGATAATATCATCATCACTATATTTAGACGATGTCTTTCAACTTAAATAAGACATGAATTCATAGTCATAACTTATTTAGAGGTAAAAAGATTTTTTAACCGTAAAAAATGTAAAACGGTATTACAAAAGTAGGTATATACAATTTAAGTGAACTTTTCAAATAACGTTAATAACTTATTTAGATAATAAGAATTTGAATAGAAATCTATATTAAATATTATAAAAACATTCAATAATAAAAATAAATCGATTAAATTGAATAAATTTTTTGGTCAAGATCACATTAGTTTTTAGAAATTCATTTAATTTTTTTTTTTAACTAACGTTATCAGTTTTTAGTAAACAATTTATTTTTATTTAACAATTTTTAGATTTCTGTATAACATTTCGTGAAATTTATACGTCTCTATCACGACGTTTTCAATAAATTTTTACCGACTAAAATATTTAAAATCCTGGGTAACAAAATCTGATGCACTATATTACGGACAACGCAATTCCGCTGCTCATATCCATCACATTTTTTTTCGTCAGAATTTCGATCGAAATTGGAAACAAGTCAAGTATAATCTGCTGTAATTTTTGATCATATAATGATAAGTATTTTCGATCTTTATACAAAATATTGAAATCAATATTTCTAAACGACTATGAATGACATTTGAATGCAGTTTTTTCATTGTTTCATCTACCTAAAAGTTTTGCTAATATTTGAAAAAATTTGTTTAAATGTCATTCTTATAGAGACGCTTCAAAATATGTATTATTACCTAGCTTATTATATTTTAAATCTTCTTTAAAAGGATTATTGGTTTGAGATTAAAAATTACATTTTACACGTACAAAACAAAATTAAGAAAAAAACTCAAATGGTACTCTGTTAACTCTTTAATATTTCCGTAAGAGAATATAAAACCTTATGATTTGGTTTATAAACGAAACTAGCTAATGAGCACACTTT
Organism: Eupelmus urozonus; assembly: GCA_900480035.1. Lineage (NCBI taxonomy): Eukaryota > Metazoa > Arthropoda > Insecta > Hymenoptera > Eupelmidae > Eupelmus > Eupelmus urozonus. The sequence goes on along the minus strand of UELX01004908.1, from coordinate 8,510 downwards.
ATTTTTATGAATTAACTATTTTAAAAGGCATTGTAGAAAGTAATTATACAAGTTTTATTTTGCTTAAAAAATTTGTTGCTATTCATTAAATTTGATCAACGAAAATTTACACGTTACGCTAAATCATGACTTAATTATGGCTCAGCAAATTCAACAAAACATCTTAATTCGTCAATGATCATTGTATTTAACTTTTACTTAATTACTTTACATATACAAACGACAGTCTTTTTATTGAATTCTTAAATAACGTTATACAAAATGTTAAAAATTGCTGATAATTCATTGGCGTTTAATTTCTTATACAACTTTATATACAAAATTATTATAAAACTAAATATTTAAATTACACTTAGAACTTCAGAAAAAAGAAAAAAGCTTTATAGAAGCTACAAAATAAGATTTGTGATAGAATTTTCGTAAATAATAAAAAATTAATTATTTGAAAGGATTACTTATGATAGTTAGATAAAATTATAACATAATTGTCTTCACTTTTATCTTAAAATAATTGGAAAATATTCTAAAACTTTATAAATACATATTTTCGCATACATTTCAATTCAGAAAATAAAAATAAATTCATTTCAATTGAATGCAAATTCAATCTAAATTGTGTGAATAATTTTAATATTAAAAGTAGAAAACTTTGAAAAAATATATCTCAAAAATCTAGACGGTAAATAAATCCAAAATTTTTTCTATTAATATTCTTAAAGATAAAAATTAATTTTACTTAAAAATTGTGCTGTTAAAAAGACATTTCAATTTTATTAACAATAGTCTATAGATTTTGAACTTCTTTAAATTTTTGGAAATTTTTATTTAAAGTTTATACAACTATACAAAAAGTTAATAGTTTAACAATTTTTATACATTAGTTTTGAAGGATAATATAAGTAGCTGTTTATTTATTAGGTGATCAATATACGATTTTTAATATTTGTACAAAACAAGAGAAGACTTACAATATTTAATAACTTTACAGTATTTACAATATATAAAAAGCGATGCTGCTTGAGTTTTATTAATTTTTCTAGAATTTTTTACATTGTTAGGCTAGATGTGATATTACAGCTCTAAATAAATAATTTATTTTTATTAAAAGAGTTGAATTAAATGGCATTAATTTACGATTTTTTGAATTTCAGATAAATTTTTTGAATTTATTGAACTTTCAAATAAAAGCTAATAATACTTAATATAACATTGGAACACTTACATGTTGATTTTCTTATCCGCTAGATGGAAATCTGCTTTTTGTTTCCATTAGTGAAATCCATATCATTAGCCTATAACAGCTGATGAATCCTTTTATCACGATCTGTTTACGAGAGGGTTTGCCCTTACATTTATTTGTATCGTACTAACGATGATCATACCCATGGCTGAAATATATCGTTTAATATTGTATTTTCTTTTTATTTTAAAAATCTTTTACAACTTTTATTCAATTGTCTCTTTAAATGAGCGCATACTTCTGGTACGATAGGTAATAGCGCAACTATTAAATCTATATACTTATAAATTACGAAAATTCAAATGTCAACGCACTTCTTAATGTAAAATTTTATTATAACATTTTTGCTTGTTAAAATCTAACAAATTTTATCTTATTCTATTCTATAAGTACATAAAGTATATATACAAGTTCATATTCGAAATAAAATTATAAATAGTTATTACAGCATTAATTCTTTCACATTCACCAAGTTTAAATAAGAATATTTGAATAATACATATATATTAGAGTAATTAACGTTTAGCTTTAGCAACCTTACGCAAAATCTCAATAATCAGTTGCGGATGTAACTTCTCGACTTCTTTAAATTTGTCTGAATCTATTACATTTTCCGCATGAGCTGTTATGTAACGAACGGCTTCGTCGTTTAAAGTCCTCACTCCATGCGCATCGGCAAGCACTAGAAATTTCATAACGTTGTTCTCATCTATTCTGCTAGCCAGTATACTTTCACACCTAAATCTCAAACCATCAACTGCATATTTATCGGCCGCTACAAACAGATCTTCTGCCATTTTGCTGGATAATTTTTCCATAATTTTTCCTGTGTACATGAATTTAAGTAGCTGCTCGAGAACATTGGAGTCCAAATCTTCCATTTCCACAAGATTCTCCTGATTCTCCCTCATATCGTGCAGAAACATAGCTGAGAACACTGGGCTTCTAGCAGATAAGATAGACTTATGGGCATTGAACATCTTACCATCGGCAGCAACAAGTGCAACGTCGCTGAGCCTCTGCTCTTCTAACAGCAAACTAAGATTTTCGGTGAGATTACAACACTCGTTGGGTAGAGTGTCGTCATGCTGATGAACTTTGGCGACCTGAAATTTGCTTCCACTTTGACTTTGTAAACTTGCTTCAGTCTGTTCGAATGCTAATCGGGAATTGCCATGCATCCCTTTACTAGTGCTGAACGAGCAGACGATCGTCAATCTGTCATCTATGATCAGGCCACTCGTGTTGTTAAGTAGCTGTTCTCTTTTGATGAAACGCGATGCTACCCAAATTTCGTGCCATGTGTTCTGCTTAAACTTTTTAATGTCACGCTTGATATATGACTCTCGACGATTAATGCCATTGTGTTCCACAATAGACAATTGCAACTGCACCTCGAAGTCTTCTAACGAGCTAATCAGCCGCATGTATACTGCTATCCAATCTTGATCTTTATCACAGATACCATTCGGATAGAGCTGCAGTTTCCATTTCGTCTGTGAAAAGTTATCGAAAAATTCCGGTGAATAGAGGCACTGGCCATAGTTGATGCGAAGGCTGCTAAAGTTGTTGATCGCCCAGGTGAAGCTGGCGTTCGATGTGATGGAACTGACGGTAGAATTGCTCGTACGTCTCGTATTTCGTCTGAATAAGTTACTGAAGAACGGCATTCTAACGATCGGTATGCTTTTGAGAACTGATACCTGTCAAGTGTAGGTTTGTTCTTATATAAAGGATCGCTGAGGGTCACCCCACCCTCATACATTTAGACTGCTCTTGCACAGTTGTTAGAAGCATCATTCAAATTTAACATTATTTGCCCTCTTCAGGATAAAAGCTGTACTTTCCGAAGCATCACATAACAGCCAAAAACAAAAATTAACAGGAATCGAAAAAGTGAATAAGTGAAGAGTTATCATTGTTATGTGTATTCTCACACGAGAAAATTAAAATGTTAAGCTATACTTACAGTCTGACTCCTCAATAAGAGCATTTTCACAATTTCTCACTGATTTCTTAGAACAGTATATCCTTACTCATATTCAACTAATGACTCGAGTTATACTTTGAATTGTAAATTCTTAATAAAACCGTCCATATTTCTGAGAAAAAACAATCAGAAAATACTAAATACTCAAAATAATTTAATTATCAATCAATAATAACATAAGTGATGATCAAGAGTATTAAGTCATTGCTGCAACAAATTTGAAAATTTTTTATGGCACAAATGCACTGCATAAAAATTTAAAACTTCAAATAAACTTAAGTATTATATTTTAAATACTTTTGTTGTATCAACCGTATTTAAAATACAGTATTTTAAATATATCTGACACAACAGAAGTATTTTAAATACACAATTTTAAATACTGAATGAGCATAATGTATACAGTATAAGGCTAATTATTCTAATTTTTGCAAATTTATAAAGATAATTCATTATTTAAATAAAGGCGGTTGTACGTCTTTTTTGAATAATGTGATTTTTTTACTAAGATTTTTTTATGAAATTTTTTACTAAATTGTGGGTAATATAATATAACTTAGATAAACTTTTTAAAAAATTGTATAAATAAAATATGTGAAAAGAATTTCAAACAAATTTGCATATTACACTGTAGTAATCGATGTAGATTATTGGGATTGATGTGATAACATTCATCGCATATGAAACAATTTAATATTATTAGTTACAGTTTTCGCCATTTAATAAGAAAATTTATGGAGATTTCGGAGTATTGGAATTGGAACTTTATTATTCTAAATAAAGTTGCTCCGCCCTCCTTGGCCCTTTTGGACTCACCATGTGATACCTGCTCCTGTCAGAGTTTTATTATTAAAATAGCAATTGAATTATTATTAAAACAATAACTATTGAATCACTGTAAAATTATTATATACAAGCCGTGAAATCTTATTTTACAGGAGATGAATTTTGTTTTTTCAGCCAAAAAAACTTAAATTTGTATCTCAAGCTTTTTTAAAATAGGTCTACTATATCGAATTTAATTATTTTTGGAAAAGAATCTTTTATTGAAACTATAAATAATCTAGATTAAAAATAAGCTAATTTAAAAAGAAACAAGCTTTCATTTACATCTTCCTTAAAATGTAACTTGATTCAGACATAATTTAAATTTAAGCAATAAAAAAATAGTTATTTGTTCTTGTGCTGTTCAAATATAAACTAGCATAACTTTGGATCATACTACTATTTTTTTTATTCTGTAAAAACTAAATAATAGTACATTATACGTAAAGAAAGAATTTATTGCAGAAACGAGCCAAGATGTTCAAATACAAATTTAGTTCTAAAAAGTGAATGGCACTTGAACCTTAGCTAATGATAAGTACATAGATTTATTAACTGATAGATTTACTAACTCATCATGCAAGGCTTTAATAATGCTTGAATAAAATGATATAAAGTGTCTTTAAAATAAAACAAAATGAAAATATAATATTAAAGCTTGTACTTTGGCCACAAGTATGTCTGTTGACCAGTTTCAGTGCAATACAAATAAAAGTTCTTAAAGAGACAGCATGATAAACCAAAAGGGGGTGAAATCTACCTATGTACACTCATGATATAAATTGCGTTAGTGGAAATAAAAAACTGGTTTCCACCTACCGGTCATGTTGACGAAATCGGTATAAGAAATCGTAAGAAATTGTAAGTTTTCGTAATTTTTATAAGTTTTTATAACTACTGAATTAATACCGATAATATTGTTATTTATTAAAATAATTCACAAAAATTTGAAAAAGTTACAAAATGATACAGAAATGTATAAAAGTTTACAGAAACTTACAATTTTTTACAACTATATTTTCATTAGGTGGATACTAAGAGAGACAATAAAAAAATTAAATGAAAATTAAAGATATATCAATGTCTTATTATATACTAATATAATTATAGAAAAAATTAGAAAATTTTAAACGATCTTGGTTAATTATACCTGATGATAAAAGTTATTGGACTTAAGCGTGCCAAGATATTAAAATTAATAATAATTATATCATGCATAATAGAACATTATGTACCAGTGTACGAAATTGGAATTGCCGCCTGAACGTGAATTTGTCTAAAATTACATGAGAAATACGGACTCCTTTAATTTTTACGATTCATACATTTTTTAAAGCTGCAGAATTGACATTTAGGTTCACGTGTGATACATTCTCGTTTCTTTTTAGGCGCGATATAATTAGATTTAGCCCTTTACGGATGCGAAATTATAGGAACATGAGTTTTTCACCTACGCGAAGTACGGATGCCGAAATTATATTTAGGACTTGTAAACTGGTACTAAAAATCGGTATGTTATTCAAGTTTTTAAACTTGTTCATAAAAATATCCAACTTTAATTTCTTGGCTAAGAAGGTCTATTAGTTATTAATTTTAATAAGTGAATTATTAAAAAAAAAAAAATAATAATTATTGACATAGCATTGAATATTGAAAATTTTCTGTAATATTGTTACATTAAAATTAATATGTATAGTACACGTATATTTTTTATGGTTGATATTAAAAATTACGCTTCCAATACATGTGGATTATATTGGATGAATAAACAAGTTTATTATAATAAATTTAGTGTACCGATGATAACTTTTGCTTATTTTCATATACCTATAAAATATAAGGAAAATATGTGGTGAGCAAAATGTGGATTTCCTTCCGTTAACTGTTATGTTAAACTGTTTTTTAAGATTTTTTTATTTCTCTGTTTATCAAGTTCCCGCTTGTTTTAATTTCCTGTTATTTCGACTTTAATTTTGTTTTGTATTATTTTTTATCAGGTAAACCATAATGATGTGCGCATATCCTGCACTTGATGTATAATCGCAGCGAGTTGTTAAAATTTGATTAATTATAATTGAAATCTTACAGATACGTTTACTATTTTTACTTGTATCATGGCGATGTTTAATTGTAGTATATATGTATACACTAGAAAAATCATTTGAAAAACTACTATACTTTATAAAAACTTGTGTATAACTGATCTTGTGTATAACTTGTGTATATTAAATTTTTCTACACTTTTAGTGAAATTTCCTATAACGTGTATTATATTTTTTTTTTATTTTTCCAGGCTTTGGCAAATTTACTGTCCAAGTATTGTAATTTCTCCAAAGGTTCTTCTCTCAATGTATTCTTAGATAAGCTATTTTAAATATTTTCAAGGTAAAATATAAGTAATATATAGGTACAATATATGTTATTATGCGTATAAAACCATTTATACATAGTGACCTAATTAAAGTAAAGTTAAAGTATTCTGATACATTGTAAATACATATAATAATCAAATTTATACATATAAAATTTATAAACGAGATTACAATTTGAAAATAATTTTTTGCCTTGTGTTATTTTTTTTTAAATTTAAGTTGATTTAAAATTTTTTAAAGATTAACCATGGAAATATTACTACTTTATCTTTGTTGTATATCTTGCATATCATGCTGTCAGAGACTGCCATCTAACTTCTTGACAATGACATTTTCTAGTTTCTAGAATGTAAAATCGTACTGAATGTTTAATTTTCAATGATGAAATTGTTACCAACCTTGTTGCAAATTTATCATCAAATCATAAAACGAACTCAAATAAGGAGAATAATCACTATATTGTTTATGACTCTATCGTTACTAATAATACTTTCGAGTATCTGTTTTAATGGGACCAAACTATAGTATATCTTACTTGAAACAAAATTTTGAAAAATTTAAACGGGGTATTTTTGAAAATTTGTAAATATTAATAAGATTGTTCATATCAACGCCTCCCATTGTAATCCTAAGTCATAAAGCTTTAGCTTAGACTTAGATTATATTGCACTGGCTCAGGACTGAAGATTATATGAACGGAAGTGTCGACGTGCAAACAAATTTTAAGATTCATCTAATTCTAAGCATAAAATACCTTTTTTTAACGAAAATACGCTGCTAACACGTCGGCGTCAGAATTTTATATCGTAGAATTAATATTGTTTATATAATAACACTAGAAAAATCATATTTTCGAAAATAAATAATGTGAATAAATAGTTTAAAAATACTCACTTTATTGAATTTAAATGATTTGAATATAACACTGTAATGCGTATTTTGAATCTACAAAGCATATGCATAAAATAAATTAAAATAAAATTGTAACCTAACAAGCACACTCTCGTAAACGATACTTTATCGATATTTGATAGGTTTGTTTTTATTAATGGAAAGTATTCTACATCTATCTCTGGATTGAGAAAAAAATCAAAGTTTACTATAAAAAAAGTCTACGTAAATTATAAAAATTTATTAAAATTTTAGTTTTATTAATTCGGTTAATATAACGCTTTTAAAAATAATTGCTTTCCAAATTATGAACATTTTATATTTACTTAGTTGAAGTAAAGGCATGCAGAATTTGTATTACTATTATTCTACAAATTTTTAATAAATAAATAATTCTACATATTGAACCCGATCAGCCGATTCGACCTATTTAGATAGTATATATACTATGTAGAGGGCTATGCTGTAGTTCATAATGACTACAGGTTGTATTAGATAGTGATGGGTAGGTATTTACATGTTTATTTTATATTTCCAAAACGAACCTTTGGCTAACTGTAACCGCACGTATTTGATATCTTATTTTGATTACTTCGTTTGCAAATTATTTATTTAAAATATAGAAAATGATTCTAAAAATTTATTTCTTAAAATTTTATTCTAGAAGACCATCACTTTAAAATATTCTGACTATATAAAAATGTTACTATTGAAGAATTAATATTTTAATAATTAAAAAAGTAATATATATGTAAATAAAAAATAATATTGCATAATATATTGTTATATAAATTTAAAAACAAAACAAGTAATTTAGTTAAGGAAGAGATTAGAATAAAAGAATTTTCATTGGTAAGTAATTAACAAAAACACTCCATTTTAATTCGTAAAATTGTATCCGATTTATTAAATTTCATGTATGCCTAAATATTCAGCTCTTTACATAAAGTGTATGCCATAATTATATGTATATCAATATTTGATATCGGAGAACTTGTTACATTTAATTCATAGTAGTTAATATATATATAATATTTATATATATTTATATATAATATAGTATGAATTAAATTATCATACAATGTTTATAAGTGATGTAACATGGCTATATCTAGGCACATACATATAACAGCAAATTACAAATAAAAAATTATGTGTTCTGGTGGTATTTTTCTTTCAAGTTGAATATATA
>UELX01004907.1:0-15769 GCA_900480035.1 Eupelmus urozonus | reverse complement strand
CTGAATATTTTGAAGATGCTTTACATTGTTTTATTTATTTATTATTTACGAGCATCTTTTACAATAAATGATGTTTGGTTTTAATATTTATGCAAATTGAGGTGTTAATACATATGTCGTTATTCCAAGAGTTTGTCTAAAATTTATAGAAAATAATAATTAACTTATTGATTATTCATTAATTACTAGTGATCTATTTTTATTTGCTTACTATTTACTAAGTTTTCTCTAAAATGTATTTATAATTATTAAATATCTCTATTAATTGAAAAGTAGGAAATTCTAAAAATAATAATAATTTTAACTAACTTATTTAATTACTTATTTACTAATTACTAATAATCTATATTATTTACTTATTGTTTATAAATTATTCTATATGTAACTTTTAAAATACATTTGATCTCTACACAATCTCAATCTTCGTTCATAAATATAATTTTATATATGATTATTAAAGTAAATGTTTTAAGAGAATATTGTAGCAGTATAACGTGTGCACTAATTCTGTTTATACTAGAATAATTTTATTATTATTTTGATTCATTAGATTCATTTAAAAAATAATAATTTCAACAAAAACCTGGAAATACAAAACTGCCTAAATTTGAAAATAAATGTATTTTTGCTATACAGTTCAACACATTTTTTTAGATTTTTAATAAACTTATTATTTTTAGCATGATTTTATGAGCTAAGCGCCTTAGCTGTTTCTTATACAGAGCCAACAAACCCTTTAGATTCATTATACAGTTAATAATTATAACAAAAACTTGGCAATAGAGTAAAGATTACATGTTGCACTGTCCCGACATTCTGTTAACAATATTTATATATCACTATTACTAGATTTTGGCATTTTTGATGAAACACTTTATTAGTTTAGTTTTTAGGTAAACAAAAATTATTAGGAAAAAAATTGAAAATCTAGACAAAATAGATTAAATGATCTTTAAGATTCGTCTGAAATTTACGTGTATAAATTGTTGCTTTGAACAATAAAACTAAGAATTTGTACATGCACGTCGCCAACTGTTTTGAAACAAAACAAAACAGATGTTGAAAACTTAATAAATTTAATAGAAAGATACAACAGACTGTCTATCTTTAAAAATATTTGTAAAAGTAGTGAAAAATTCAATCAGAAGAAAGTAAAGTTCGTCATTCCTACTCATTGCAAAAAGAGTCGCTAGAGAGAGAGAGTCAAGCTGGTTTTTCACCAAAGAGCTTTTCTCCTCTCTGATTTCACGTGAAAGGATGCGCAAGGGAAAAGTAAAAAATCACAGAATCGTGACGATGGCAGCGTCTTCGCCGCTGGGCTGCAGCATGTGGCTCATGGTACCTGCATACGATAAAGAAAAAGAACGAGCCGCACCTTGTCCATGTCACTTCTTCGTAAAGCTCCAACTTCGTTTTGTGCGCACAAGACTTATCGTTTGAGGTATTACAGGGCTTTACAGAAGCGGCTTTGCACCGAAGTTCTCCTAATACTCAGCACGTCCTGAATTTTCGACAATCCTTCGCAATAATTATAATCGACTTCGAAAGCGTTCTGATTTAATGTTTATTAGTTTCTGCTGAAATAATTAAGTTTCTTTCCGAGTACTTACTTAAATTGTATTTTAAAGAGTGGCGTTTCATTTATGATTTAATGTTTTAAAGTCGTAATCGTGGAGTGAAAATATCGATTCACGAATTCTATAAATTATTACTTAAAAGTTGAGGACGCACGACTATAAATTGAAATTCGAATTAAAAACTTTAATATATTTTGTAAATTAACTATCAAAATTGATGGTTTTTGTTTAAAAAATTTGATTCTTTAATAAATTTATAAATAGTTTTATACAATTTCTTTCATTTCTATAATTAAATAATAATGAAATTATTCTGAAATATGACCAAACAATGTAACAAAGTGATATAAAAGTTTTGATGTATTTATTTGTACTGAGGTGTGCAATTAATAAATCTATCTAATAAAGTATAAGAAAATAACAAACTTTAAAAGAAAATTGACATCTTGGTCGTTGATTCGATAAAATTTGTTTAGAATATATCAATTAAAAATAACACTACTAATTTTTGCTTTTGCAAAAAATTTTGCTATAATTGGAACATACAATATTCATAAAAACACTAAATAAACATAAAATATAAAAAATAAAAGAATTTGAACATTTCGTTGTATAAAAAAAGATAAATGTAATTTTTATTCCTACTCGTTTATTCACAAGAAGAGCTTCATACCCCCGGGAAATTGATCGGCTTCATTAGTATATATTTTGAAATTCCAAAATATGAAAGAAACTGCAGTAGTACGGCCTAATATTTCTGCGTAGTCAAGTTATGAACATTTTAAAAGTTGCTTTAAAAAAAATCAAAATATGAATATCTAGTTCAGGAAAGTCCTAAATATAGATTAAAAAAAAAAAAAAATTATAAATAGAAAAATCAAAATTTCATTTAACTTTTTTTTTAATATTCGATTTAAAATAATCTTAGTTAAAAAAAAAACAACGAAAAAACAACAAATTACAATAATTAAGTATATAATAAAATAAAAATGTCAATTAATTTTATTATAGTAAATCTTGCTTTGTGCGTTTAATTAAAATAATCTCACTTTAGTGATTGTTTTTTCTAGAAAACTCAATATTGATATGGTGAATAATAAATTTTTACAAACTCTAAAAGATTGTTTTAAAACATACAAAATTTAGAAATCTCTAATGATTTTAATGAATCGTAGGGCATGGCTACAGCTCAATTTTACAATAAAAAAGGCGCAACTTATTTTTTAAATTAAAAATGGTGCTAACTCTATTTTAGTTGAATAACATTTGTTTTACATTACTGAATTTTGTTTTATTTTGTTATTTGTTTATTTAGTTTTCCAACAATTCTCACAGAGAAAGCCAAGCAAATTATAATTGTTTATATAGTTAATTCTTGAATTAATTACATCTTTAACTTTAAATCTTTATTTGTTTTTAAGAAAAAAATTATTTCCAATAAACCGCTTCTCAACTTCTCATGATTAATTTTCATGGTGCATAAATTTATGGTCGAATATTAAATTGTATAGATTTAATCTTTGATGGGATTTCAAAAACAAATATGAACGTAAAATAGATATTGATTTTTTATAAAGACATTTTTTTTTTTTTTAAAGATAACGAAAATAATAAAAATTTAGAAAATTAGAAATAAACACCTAAATAAAAGTACATATATTAATATCGAATTGTAAAATATAACAAATAATTGTGATAAAAAAACGAAAAACTAGAATTCAATGTATTTGCATACATTTTTGCAGCGTAAAACAGTTTGTAAAATTGGGTTAAAAATAAAATTAAACTTTGCAGTACGCCGATCCCTGATTAACTCGCAAATTTTGATATAAATTAACTGTCTACAAAAAAAAAATAAGTATAAAATTCAATTTTAATCGAAAATTTTATTCAATAATCTTTTTGCTGTTTATTATATTAGAAATTACTTTAATGTATACTTTTCACTTTTATTCAATTCAATTAAAAAGTTTAATAAAAATGAAGATTAATAAAGATATTTGTAGATTTTTAAATATTAAAAAGCAGTTTTGATATCGCTGATATTTGCAAAATAAAATAACACCAATATAATGATGAGAAAGACATGTAGAAATCGAAGTCGAACATATCAGGTAGTAAATAACAAACTTGTTTAAAATACTGGCTCTGTAAAAATAAAAAATTGTACAAATATTCTGTCATGTACTTGATGTGATATAAACAAGAAAATCGAGCGTATAAAATAAATCCGAGGACGTTTATTATGCTATATAAATCAAAATCGTTTCATTTTTCCGACTATTTTGCGTTAAGGTAGTTTACAGTGTGTATAAAATATAAAGCTATTGAAAATTGTCTAGTTTTCAATGTTTATTAGAAAATATATTTCTGTGTCTTTCGAGAGCAAACAAAAGATTTAACAGTGTCATTTATAATGTTTTTAATGCGCGACAAGGCATTTGCCATTCGATCAAAGTTTTTACGAGAAATATGTATATATATATATATATCATAAATAGGAAATTTACGGATCAGCACGTCAATGCCTATAAAAAGGGTGTATTTCTCGCGCAAAACATAGTAGACCGCGCGTGACTATAATTCTTGGTAAGCTTCGCTAAGAATTTTCTTTGAAAATCTCCTGCCTATAAAAGGGCCGCGGCGCATAAGAGTGATTTCCGAGCGAGGAAAAATAAAATTTATTGCTAAATAAATATCGTCCGCTTGTTAAATGTTTTTCCAAAACACTCTTGACCCAAATCTTGCTAGTGCGATCAATAAAGATCTGAATAAGCTTAAAAAGCTCATAAAAAGCGTGTGTTATTTATGCTGAAAACGGAGCTTCCTCACTCACTCTCTAGGTCTTATATGCATAAAACGTAGATTTAACCGTGAGAAGAAATAATTTAAAACAAGGCAAGCACAACAAGAGCCAGTGCCAGAGCCGTGCGGGACAGAAGAAAAGAAATAATCCACCATGCTTTCCTCCTACGGAATCAATAAAGGCACATTTCCATACGAAAAGAAAGCCGTTTCGGAAAAGCTTTTCCTTAACTTTGGCTCTCTGAATATTTCGGCAGAAATAATGCCGCCTCCTCTTGTGTAGCTTGCGACGTCTGTCGAGAGGGAGAGAGAGAGAGAGAGAGTAAAGCGGCTCGCGAGCATCAGCTGGGGGGCGCAAAGCCCGCTCGCAATTTTTTACAAGCTTCAGAGCGCCGCAAATCTCGAAAGTCAAATAAAGACGGAAACGAGGCCTGGCGCGCTTGTCTTTTGCGGAAAATTTTTCGCGAGCGAGCGAGCGCGCGCCGAGCAGCCGGGTCAGGGTTTTTTATGTATACATACATAGACGTCAGGACTCGCATATAAGATCCGAAAAAAGTGTGTAGCGCGGGAAAGGAAGCGCGCTTTGATTAATCGACGCTGCGTGTGTGTGTGTGTGAATGTTGGAGCACAAGCTTTTGCTGTATAGGTACGTGTGAGTGAGCGAGTATTGAGCGCTCGGTCGTACGGCGCTAAATATTCGAGAGGCGCGAGAGAGGATTTTTCGTCGGTCGCGCGCGGCTAATAATAAGCGGCAGGCACGCGACATTCGCGAGCCGATCCGCCTCTCTCGATATCGAACCGTCAGAATCCCTCTGTCTAGCGACACTTTAGACGCTCGACTCTTTCGATACATTATAATATATGTATAACAAGTTTTGTAAGCGCGCTCTGATTTTCAGGGAGTAGGCCGCAATCTAAGAAGAACGGAGAGCCCGATTTCTCTCTCTCTCTCTCTCTCGGGGATGATCGCGTGTCGCGAAGGTCGAACTGCCGTCGTTGCTTTTCGGCTCTCCCTCTACTATACCTACTCCTACTCTCACTGTGTACGTTCTTTTGTTTTTCACGGATTTAATGATAGTACGAGAGTCGTGCGCCCGCCTGCGAGCTGACTGCCTACGCGAGGCCTGCTTAATATAAAAATCGTTACGCGCTATTAGTGCACGAGGCTCGAGCGCGAGCTCGGCAAACTACAACTTCCTCCGCTGCTGTTGAGCGTACAGCAAAGAATTTTCCCAAGCATTATTTCATAAATCCTCGCTCTCCAGCAGCTTTTGACGGAGAAAAAAAAATGAAGCGGCTCTGCGCCTACTGGTAATAATCCTTTCTCAGCTGTGTACACGTACGTGGCATTTATGCAGATACGCCAGTCTTGCACGACAAGCGTGGCTAAGCGCTCTACGTTTAATCTACGTACACGCGCGCGCGCGCCCATGCGATATCGCTCTCCCCTGTACACACACACACACTCACACACACACACACGCGCGCTCACACACACTTGCAGTGTATATATCGAGCTTCTTTTGCGCCACGATCAGTTGGTCAACAAGCCTGACTATTTCTTCAGTCTCATAGGCGCAGGGATACGTTTTCATTTCCGAAATATTGTCTTTGACTATAGGCGACAGGCGGCCCTCCCCCGGCTCGTCCCGAGAGCAAATATTTACAGCGGCGCGTGTCCGCAGCGGCATATAGTAATGCTATACTATTATAGGCGCCGTGTCTGCAGTTGCGCGCAACCCTTATGCCAGAGTAAGTATACCGCGAGAGCTTGCAAATATTTGGATTGTTTTTATTAGAGTTTCGTTCGATTCGCGGATATTCTCCGAGCATCCCCCCACTCTATATCCCGGGACTCGCAAGCTCGCGCGATAACGTAGTGGAAGACGTGTGTGTGTGTGTGTGTGTGTCAGTGTATGCTTGGAAGTAAGGTGGGGGGGTTGTGGAGTGGTAAACGAAGAGGCGCTGAAAACACACTGACCTTCTTGACCTGAAAGTGCTCGGAGCGCAGCGTCTCGACGATCTCCTGCTCGGGCTTAACCTGTTGAGCGACCGAGGATCGGAAGCCGTCGAGCACCCCCTTGAACGTGAACTTCTTCATGTTGGCTCGTCGTCTGCTGCTGGAAGCCTTACACCTTGCTGTCTCGGGGCTCGGGCGCCTCCTATACAATAAGTATTAGCGCGCCTCCCTCGTGCGCACTAACCACACGGCTGCAGCCTCCTCCCGTCAATCACATGTGTCTGCTTAGCAGCCGTCTTTTGTCCCTTTCTATACCTCACCCGTCCACCAGCTACATCTGTGCACTCTCGCTTGTCCGGAAGCACTCGACGAAGCTCGGACCGCACCGCGCACTAGGTGCGAGCACCGCTCTATCCCGCTTGCTCTCTCACTCTCTCACTCGCACAGTCTCTTCCTTTATCAGCTCTGTCTGCTGCTGCTGCTGCTGCTCTGTCCGCCCGCAGAGAGAGAGAGAGAGACAGACAGCGCGCGCGCTCTCGTACGCACACTGCACACTCGCGGAACGAAAGCAAAAAACAACAACTCTAGCGCCCAGCGCGCCCGCGCACTGCCAGCTGCTACTCGCTTTCTCTCTCTCTCTCCTGTTCAGTCAGTGCGCTGTGTATATATAGATATATAGCTAGAATCAAGTCCGATAGGCGTGAGTCGCCGAGTGTGTATGTGTGTAGTAGGTGGAGGGAAGGAGGGAGGGAGGGAGAGGGAAGAGCGCGGCGGCTGCAGCACAGCGAGAGACACAGACTGCTGCTCTCTCTGCGCGCACAGGCAAAACGAGCTACGAGCTGCGACGTGAGCGCGCAAGTAGTACGAGGACGAGTTCACTATATCGGCGGCACTGTCAAACTAACGTCGTCTGCTGCTGCTGCTTCTGCTAGGCCCCATCGTCGATCAATCCGCTCTCCGTCTCGGAGAAGCCAGCTGTAGCTGCGGCTCGGCAAAGCCGCTGCAGGTATTCAGCGGCATGCTCGCCCTCTCGCTCTCTCTCTCTCTCTCTCTGGATGCGTCTTTCTCTGTTGAGCAGCGAGCCAGCACTAGCCGAGAAACGCCAACCACCTCCAGCGCCGATTCTCTCTCTCTCTCTACCAAGCCAAACCTACAGACACACACTGCTCTCTGCTCCGCTCCGTCTACTTATCGGCCTTGCGCGCCGCCCGCCCGTGTGACTGTGTTAGCGCTCTGCTGCTTCCCCTCTTTTTGTGTCTATGACGAGCAGAGAGCAGCAGCAGCAGCAGCAGGAGGGAGCTTATATACCGAACTGCGAGATACTGGACTGCCAGCAGGAGCTGCGCGCGCGCGCGCGCGAAACGTCACTCTGGCACTGCTTTGCTCTCTTTGGCCGCCTTCCGCATTTTCGCGCGCCGCCTCTCTCTCTCTACTCTCTACTCTCTACTCTCTACTCTCTACTCTACCTAGAAGTACACACAAGCTTGCCCAGCAGCAAGCAGCTGCACTCTTATCGGCTGACCTTCCAGCACGCACTTGCCAGTTGCCAGTTGCGGACAGCAGAGAGAGAGCGAGCAGCGCCAAGAGAAAAGCTGCGTGCGCCGCGCGCAGCTATCTACAGCTATATACGCGCTACTACGTATATACTCGCGCGCACCGAGTATACACACAGCTGTGTGCTGTTGTGCGCGCCGCCGCACACGTGGGGGGACACGCTAGCTACGGGTATACTAGCTCCTCCTCCTCCTCCTCTTCGGGCTTCGGCGCACTATATAGACCAGGCTCCAGCTTTCTCTCTCTGTCTGTGCTATGACGATGAGCGTGCGAAAACTACTGCGCGATTTTCAAGAGCTCAGCAAAACGCCAAAGAACGAGCCTGCCTTCCTGCCTATTTCCCCTACTCTTTTTTCCTCCAGTAGTAGAAGCGTGGCTGCTTGCGCGCGCGCTCACGTTCTCCTAGCTCTACGTGTGTGTATATATATATATATATAGAAGCGAGCGTGTGCGGAGGAGGAGAGAGTAGAGAGAGAGAGAGAGAGTAAGAGAGAGCGAGAGACTCACGGCAATGCAGCAGTGTTGTTTAATCGTGCCAGATCAATAACTGGCAACAGGCCGCGGCCGCCCGCTCCTATACGCATGACGTTGCCACACACATACCCAAAGCCGCTCTGCTCTGCCATATATATACATATATATATATACTATATACCTAGTGAGCAAGAGTAGTCTGCTCTCTCTCTCTCTGTTGGCTCAGAGTCCGGGCCGCACGCGCGCCCACCGCGGCCCTGTTTCTCTCTCGACCACGCGCGCGCATGCGGCTTCTGCTCTCCCTCTTCCCCTTCCCCTTCCCCTTCCCTCCTGGCTGCTTGCGCTGTGACTACGTCAGGATGGACGGATGGGATACCCCCCTACTACCTAGCCGAGTGCTCAGCTCTCTTTCTCTATCTTGTGCTTTCTCGATCTTTCAAAGCGAGCGAGTAGCCAGCGAGCGAGCGCGCTCGGCTATCTGACGGTCACGCCAACCGTCACGCAGAGAACCAGCCAGCCGCTGGGCGCTGACTGCCGCGGAGTGCCGGCTCTGGTCTCTCTCCGCAAGCGCCGCGAGCCACGATGAGCTATCAGTTTGCTATTCACTGAAGGGGGCGACACCAGAAGCGAGCGCAGGACTGCAGCCGCCGGGGCCGACAAAGCCGTAACACGTGTCTTTTTCCAAGCTCCCTCTCCCAGCCGCACCACCAACGGCCCAGCAGCGCAACTGCTATGCTGCACTACCTACCCTTCCAGCTCCACTTCCTCCGTATACCTATATTTACATCCAGCTCTCTCTCTCTCTCTCTCTCTCTCTCTGTGTACCTATATTCTCAGACGTAGCTCTAGCTACTTATATGCTCGAACGAAAAAAAGATACGAGTCAAGCTCCGCTGCGGTGACGGCTGCTCTCTCTGAAAAGCACGAGCGGCTTTTCCAGCTTTTTTGCGCATTGCGCGCGCCCCCGACGCGATAAGCAGCGCGCACTGCACTATAATCCTATACTCTCGCTCGCTGTACGTGTGCTGCTTTTACGATAAGGAATGCATTCCTGGCAGCCAGATACGGCTATTGGCTGCAACTTTCGCCTCGCCCTGATTACCCTCAATTCGATTCTCTCGCTCTCGCTTCCATTCCAAGTACGGGATGAGAAGGAAAATATATATAAGCTGCGGGACGCCGAGATTCCAAAGGACTACCCTCACTCTGCAGGCTCTTATTCTACTGCACGCGAGCTCTTGCCTCGCGCTATTCACCTTTTCTACTTATTGCACTACTACAACATACAGCCGATATTTATTGCCTTTAATAATACGCTTTCCGATAACCTAAGCCAATTAGTTGGCAATTTTCATTTGCTCACAAATCAATCTGCCAGAAAATTTCCCTACCAATCGTTATCTATCAAAAGTCAGAAATGCAGACTAGCAATACGATATCCTTGCTCAAATAACAAATACTATAACCTTGCAAATTTCTTTCGAATTCAAGTCCAAGACTATAACAGGACGAGGAGACAAACTTTTCTGATAAAGGGATTCCTAAACGACTTTAAATCAAGTCTACCACTGACACTAAATTATATACTTTCTTTCCAAAGTAAACAAATTTTCGAATTTTAAATATATATTTTCTTCAAAAATTATACCTCTTTTATCGATATAGTAAAGTATTCTAAATATTTGGCTTGTAAGAAACAAAAAAAAATAATAATAATAAAACTAGACAAAGGAAGTTTTAAATTAAACTTTCTCTGTTAAAAATATATTATAAGATACTATAAAAAATTATGAGCAATGAAAAAATATTATTAAAAATAATTTCTAAATGCCATAAAAATAAAAAAAAAAATAATAATTTTTAAACATTATCTTTAATTGCTTATAAGACGCAAGTATTTAGACTTATATAAGATTGGAAAAAAGATTAATTTTCAATAAAATAACATATACTTTAGATTATCTAAATTATATAGCTAGGAAAGAAAGGGCCATTAGATGAAACTATGGATACTGAACTCTATTTCTAGATGTCAGAAATCGAGTCTCAAAGTCTCGATGTAATCCTCTTTCCCGCACACTCTCGCTCCTCCTTGTAAGTCGTTTCGTCATTCTGCCACAAAGCCTAGTATACTTCACCATCCTACTGCTAAGACAGAATTGCACTAGTTTTAGTAGAAACTTTTTAAATATAATATTTCTTCTCCTGCACTTGTAAAATGTCCTACATTTCTTGGGGACAAAGTAGTTAAGTATTAATCTTCGTTTGGAACAACGATATTATTAATACAAAGCTTGATTCTCTGTGTAATCATTTTATTAATTAAATTTAATTACAAGAACCATCACATAATAAAAAAATCCTGAGCATTTTTTAAGTTTTTTATTTGTTTTATTCATACCTATAGAACCGCATGGTCAAACTGCATCTCATACTTGAAATATAAATATCATAATATAATTCTTATTTGATTTAGGCACTACCATTCTAGATTCACGAATCGCAGATCCTTTTAAGTGAATTTTCTACAAATCCGCTGTACATATGCAGTCATGACTGCGTTACTTTACAAGAAATTAGAACGTGTACGCGCTAACACAATAGATCACAATGAACACCTAACAAGACGCTCGATTTAGAAATATTCACGTAAGCATTATATTATTAACAAGATTAATTACAAGTGTAAGAATGAACGAATTGTGACCCGACTCTTTGAAATTATAGAAAGATTTTGAAAATTACGACACATGTCAGACTCAAGTCATGGCAAGTAGTATCCCGTTAAAAAAAAAAAAAACATGCAGCGGATTTTTTTGTTGAAAAATTAAAATTTAAATAATTATTTGTTATTATTACAGTAGTGGAGTAAAACTTAACATATTATCTAAATAAATAAATAAAAAATAGAAAACTTTAAAATATATATAAATAGATTATTAGCTATGTATGAGATAAAAAAGATAATTTTTATATTTCTAATAAAAAATCCAATTCCAAAATCTTAAGCTAATTAAATATAAAAATGTAAAAAAAAAATGAGCTTTCTCGACTGTTAACGTGCAATCCACCAATTTCGCGGCATTCTAATTTTACGAAAGTGTGTTAGTCACGATGATATCTTCAGTAATTCACATCGCGCGGTGAAGCAAATTATTGTAAGATTTAGTGCCTGTAACTCAGCCGCGGGATTGTAATTATTTTCATTACACCGGACGAGCGCGCAGGCTTCGTGAA
The DNA here is from genome assembly GCA_900480035.1 of Eupelmus urozonus. Lineage (NCBI taxonomy): Eukaryota > Metazoa > Arthropoda > Insecta > Hymenoptera > Eupelmidae > Eupelmus > Eupelmus urozonus. The sequence goes on along the minus strand of UELX01004907.1, from coordinate 4,162 downwards.
CAAGTATACTTACTTTCAATTTTTCCTATGCTCGCTCTGACTAATTTCTTAATCCCTTAAGGGCTCCAGAGGGAGGCAGCCCGTAAATTTGTGCGTTATGAGTTAGGTAACTAGGCTCCCACTGCTTTATAATGTACGTAAAAAAAACGTTATTATGCTTATATATATATCCAAGTGTAAGTTGAATTATATAACAAGAGATTTTACAAAAAATCGTTCTTTCATCTAACCAAATAAAAAAAAAGGGCTTTTATTTTTGTATAAACTTGCGACGTAAATGATTACACATTTTAAATAGTGAATTAATTATTTTAACATTTTTGTTCTCTTATATTTTATGTACGCCTTTAGAGAAGCGGAAAAAAAGGAATTTCTGAAAAAATTAAATTATTTCAAAATGGAATTTCTACATTTAGGGCTAAAAGAACCTACCATACCAGAGTATGGGAAAAAGTTTTAAAAGCTTATTTATTAAAGTTTTTTGCTTTCTAAGCATTTATTCATATTTGCTTGTCGGTAAACAAAAAAAAAATGTTATATCCGCAAATAAAATTAAATATTCAGCATTTACAACATATTAATAAAGTAGTATAAAAAGTGATGACTCGCCGTCGACAATAATAGACATGATAAGAGAAGGAGTCAAATTTGGCCAATGCGTTCGTGCCAGAGAACTTTCCAGATCAATTTTGAAATGTTTTCCCAAGTCACGCAAACAGTAAAAGTTCTAACTTTACTAAAACCATTTATTTGTAGTCTCTAAATATTAATTATCATTAGATATTTTTATACTGATTTTAGAAGCACATTAAGCTGCACTTATGTAGCAAATATTTTTTGATTTTTTAAATTTAAACAATGAGATGATCGTATGAAAGATAGTCTCAGTAAATATAACTTTCGCACTGAATTGATTTTGTACAAGTTTAGAATAAAGAAAGAATAATCAAGTGTAAAGTCAAAAAGACTCGAAGAACAATATTGCAGGGCGCATGAGAAGATTAAGTATACAGCGAGAAGTAAGACTAGGAGGGGCGGGTGAGCGCGCCACATCTCAAGCCTTCACGGGCTATCTAACGCAGCCAGTAAGTATACAGCTGGATGAAATGGACGAGCTCAAGCGGGTAATACTTCACGGCCGGATATTTCCTCCAGTGTAGCAGAGTCAAGGTCATATATACGCGCGCCGCTAGCCGTGACATTCCGCGCGCTTTAAATTCTCGCAGTACAACAAAATTTTTCATCTTCCGTTACACAATCGCCGGGCCGCGCAAAAAGCCCGGCTTTCTTCCAGACGAGAACCTGGCAACCTTCCCATTTCCTCTTATAATGTTATGAGCAGAGACGGAGACTGCAGCTTGACTGCTTGAGTAACTTGATATGCCGCCGTCGGCCTTTGTTTTTGCACATCGACGCCCGCGACAATTTTCTCATTTTTTTTTTTTTTTTTTTTTTCAATTCTCTCATTATTGCTAGTCGACTGACCAAAGTGGACGCGTATTCAGTATTCAGCTGTTCGACTCTAATTTAACTTATTCGACAGTTGCGACAAGATGTGAAAATATTTAAATTAAATGCGATAATTGTACGAATGTCTCCTTTTGTTTTTAATAATACTTTCGACAGTTACATATCTGAACAGTTGGCTAAATCTCGAATATGGGTAAATAATAAATTGTTTTGTGAATTGAAAGTAAATTTATATAAAGCTGTTATAAAAGAAGATTTTTCAAAGAAATTAAGACATAACATGTATGTTTACTATAAGCTCAAAAGACATGGCGAAAATAGAAAAAAAAATTTAAATTGGTAAAAAGCTCCTAAGCTGTTTAGATTACTAGAATTTGCATGCGTAATACGCTCACAAAGTCACTTAAGCACGTATACAATTGAAGCATAAAAGCTCATTAAAAAATTAAATATTAAATTTAAATGAAAACAATTCCAGGTGTTATATATAATATTTATTTGTATTTATAAATAAAATAAACAAAATGTAGAAACATATAGAAAAGGACATTTTCTTACACCTCATAAGAGCTCATCCAAAATCCTTAGCTCAATCACATTTTCTCATAATGAGCGAGCAGGCTTTTTATCTCTCAAAGAAAAGCACATTTAAAAAAACGAAAGAATCTTTGAATTGCGAGCTCTCGAGTCGTAACGGAAGCGCGCGCTTAAACCATATCCACAGAGGCGCATTTTGCTGCGGCGGCGCGGAAAAAAGCGCGCATTATTTTACAATATTAAAGGTATATAATGATATGCGCGCTCGCGCGAGCCAAGCTGAGCACATAAATTCCGAGGCATTCGCGCTCGTAACTCCTCCTTATGAATTGCGTAACAGAAGTGAACTTTGTCTGAGCGTAATAAAAGTCGCTGTAACGAGCTGACCGCCAAAGGAGATCATTTACAAAGAAATGAAAAATAGAATGAATATTAAGTTTGACTTAAATCTTTTTGCTCTAGAATCTAGATGCTACTGAAAACATTGTGAATATGGGAAAGATGCGGCTGAAACTATTGAAAAAATATGCTTATTATTAGTTTAACAAACTTATAAAATTTTCCATTTTTCATTTCAATTTGCTTATACCTATTTCTTTCTGTTTATATTAGAAAAAATGTATAGTCAAAATGTTCAAAATAAAAACTAGAAAGTGTATTATTTAAAAAATTTAATTTTTATCGTTTGTTATTCTTATACACTTTAAAAGGATTTTTTTTAAATGCTTAATTTAAAACAGTGTCACAATAAACTTAGTGCAGTTAGAAAAGATGAGATAACTTTATGGAAGCATATTTGTACTACATATTTTGATGTACAATAAAAAATATAAAGTTTAGCAATTTTCATTTTTTGTCTCTTTTTTTTTTGTAATGTGAAAAAATCATATAGCAAGCGTGTAACAATCGTGTAGCTTTTATAGTACAGTTATTAAAACAAACAGCACTTAATGTAAAAAAGAAGAATTAAAAAGAACAAATTGTATGAACGATGTAATCTTTATGGACGTATTGATCGAGGTTTTTTATAAAAGGAAAATTTCAAATGATTGGCGCAGCCTCAAATAGATAATCCTTTTTAAAGTAAACCCGTTTAAGTAGCCCAATGTATACTGAAAGACATGTATAGTTGCATCTGGAGAAATCCCACTTAAAAAGAATGGGGATAGTTGCCTAACTCTTCTGAGACAAAAAGTGTTTTGATGCCTACGAATTCGTCGACTATTAACGCCGACTATTTGCTTATTTTTCATACAAGTCTTGAAGACCTGACACCTGAGATTTGAAGGACTAATTCAAAAACCGTCAGTAAAAACATACTGAAAATTTCTCTACTAAGAGCTAACAAATAAAACTTGAACCATCGTTTATTAAATATTTTACCTTGAAAAGGGTCAACAGCCTTTTGCCTGTCAAATGAATGGAAAATTAACAGTATACGTATATACCATTCATCTCTTAATAAGTTAAATAATTAACACAATTCCACGTTTAGAATACATAGACTAAGTATGGCTGTGTATTTCTAGATTTACAATATTTTATAGGGCTCTTAATTAGCTAATAAGTCCCTTAGTTATTATTATCATAAGCAATTCTCTAATAATAGCTTAGGTCAAAAGCCTGAAAATACAGCTCGAAGTACTGATGTACAGGTATGACTCCTAAATCCCTTTATAAAAACTAAATCTTAAATACAAATTTTTAATAAGAATTTAATTTTTCAAAATCAAGAGCAAAAGATTAGCCAAGGATACACGCACGAGTGCTCGGGTCTCCGGGGCACTCTAACGGGAGAAGCGTGCTACGAATATCACTGCTGTTCTGTTAAATTCATCATTAAATATAATAATATACCAGTACCTAACATTTCCAACATTTATATGCGTTAAGTTTAATGCAATTTCCGTTAATTTTTTTATCTATTTGCACCTTTCAAAAATTTAGTTTTTATATCAGGCTCCTCAGAATTATTGAAGTACCCAAAAATAATCAGGATATACAAATTTCTGAAACTTTGCTAATTTATTAAACAACTAGCATATATTGCAAAAATTTCTATTTTAAATATTGCTATTAAATAATAGTATTTTTCGTAACAAGGGCGTAAAGTTTCACAGCCACGTGTGATTGCCGTGCACGAGGGTCGGCGAAG
>UELX01004906.1:0-15774 GCA_900480035.1 Eupelmus urozonus | reverse complement strand
TTGATCAAAACTAAATCTAAATTTTCTAAAATTGTCTAAATATCATTTTTGAAATCGTTTCCCCATGTTTATTATTTAAAAAATGACGTTTGGGGCCCCATTTTAAAACGATTTCAAAAATGACATTTGGACCCCCTAATGACGTTTGGGGTCCAAATGTCATTTTTGAAATAATAATCTTAACCTTACGATTTTTTGAAGTACGTCATTTTTTAAATAATACACATAGGGTAACGATTTCAAAAATGGTGTTTTGACCCCCCTGTAACTTATTAAGTGCGCGGTTGCCGTGTCTAAAAATGGTCCCTTAGCCTCGCTTTTTGTGCTCAACAAAACGCAAATATCAATACCTGTGTGACATAAAGCACTGTATGTACCACGGACAAGTGAACCTTTATGCACTCGCCTTCGGCTCGTGCTAGCTCGCCTACCACTCGTACTGCAAACTCCACACTCGGGCAATAAAGGTCCACTTATCGCCCTTGGTACATAATGTACTATTATATTAGTGTCGAATATTACACTGTGATGATTTGATGAAGAATATACTTTGATTACATAAGTACAACTTTATGATCGGCAGAGTTAGTTTTATTTATAATATGATTGATACAACTAGTTTCTTAATGAGAATTGGTTTATTTTTTATTTGTTTTATTTTAAATTTGTATTCTCTATTCAATTTGAATTTATAAATTAATGTTGCTCAAAGATTATTCGAAGAATGTATAAAATATCATACAACTACCCAAAGTATTATTAAGACCAAATTTAATTATATTCTGCATTTCGATTTTAATAAAAAATAGTTTATTAAAAGATAAATTTTATTATAATTTAAATAAAAATAAATATAATTTAAATTATTTTTAAAAATGAAATTCTTTTTAAACTTGTAAAAATTTTAATGAATTGTAGTTTAGTTGTTCCTCATTTTTATAGTACGTGCAGGTATCACTTTTTCATTTTTATGAAAAATACTAAAATGCAGTTATTAATTTTTTACTTTATATACACAGTTCTTACACTCATTTTTAACCAAACTAGAAGAAGATTTCTACCAGGTAAACCATTACAATTGAATTTTTTCTCAAACATTCTTGAAAAAGGATTTAAAAACGAATTTAGATCTTTTAAAAGTTCAAATAGATTACTACAAAGAAGTCTACTAATTCTGTACTTTGCAAGGCAAAAGTATCCGTTGTAATCCTCATAACCATTAATGAAAAGAATGTAGAAAAAGATTCGAAGTTTCTACTGAATTTGCAAGACTCGCTCTTTTTCAAATAGTTTAAAATTCTCAAGTATCTTAAAACCGTTCTCCTTTTGAAATTTTAAAAACGAGTCATTACAATCATTTTTCATTGTAGTTATTGCGCTTTAAACTTAAATTATAATCTAATACACTTCATAATAAACCAAAATCAAAAACGAGATATACGGCTTCAATATTCCTATCACGAAACGTTTCCATTTCTCAAAGAACAAATTAACAATTCAGAAACCACCGAATCATTTCCTTAAACAAACAGAGCTCTCCATCGCATCTCCCGATTAATCAAATCCCCGCGGCTTCTAATTCAGGAAGAGCCTTTCCCAGCACCCAGCGGCAGTTTCGCGTTTTCTCTTAAGCCGGAACACCCTCGCTCGAGTAAAAAAAAAGGAAAACACGAAGCGCGAGAAAGGGACGAGAATCCCAAACGCAAGAGCCTCGAATTTTCAGGCTCGCACGTACGCGAGCTCGTCTCGGAAATGCAAATCCCGAGATCTTCCTCGCTCCCTCAAGGCGCGTCGGGAACTCAAGAGCCACCCTTCGTCACGGTTCAATAAGACGCGGCTGCTGCTGCTGCTGCAGGAGGGCGAAAAATTTCCAAGGCGATCCGCCGCTGTTCCCCCTGGAATTCGTAAGAGAGAACTAGATCGCTGTTCTCTCTCTGTCTCCGGTGCACGCGCGCACGCGTATGAATTTGCAAAGTAGCAGTGGCTGCGAAATATTTTATGACCGACCGTGAAAGGATCCGTTGACGCATAAAGACTCGGGCGCAGCTTTGTCGTCGTCGATCGGTAAGCAGCTAAACTTGCCGGAGGCAGGAGAACGGTAAACAATCTTTGCTTAAGGAGGAGAGGGAAAAAAGCGTTAAAAGGAAGAGAGGGAGAGGATAGAGGCTGGAAGAGAGGAGTGAGGCGACTACTCTCGTTTCGAGGCCAGAAACAGTGGCTTACGAACTAAAGTTAATTATGCACAAGGCGCGCAGGTCGCTTTGGGCGCGGCGTTGGGCTCGGTAATACAATGCGCGATGGATCCAATGTTTACTCAGACCTAAAGCGGAAGAGACGAAGAGAAGTGGAGAAAGAGAGAGTAAGAGAGATAGGTTTATTTTGACGAGATAGGACAGAGCGAGACTGACGGAGAATTAGAAATATAGACAGATTGAGGAACAAAGTAGAGGAGCGAGGAAGAAGAACTGGGGGATGGACGCTCGTATACAAAGAAGTTAAGAAGGCAGAAAAGAGATTTGAGCGCTGGCTCTGCGAGGGACGATGGCGGCGGCACACTCCTTTATCCCCGACTGAGGCAAATTGAAGCTGTGCTACTGCTTCAGAGAGAGAGAGAGAGCTTAAGCAGATTGAAAGTGCAATATAAGGGTGCGCTCAGGAGAAAAGGGGGTGAGACAATGTCCAGCCTCTGACAAACTTTACGGCTAGGATAGAAGGATATTCGCGTCTTTCTCTTCTGCGTTGCCGGTGGATTGATTCAAAGTAGAGGATAATTGAATGTGCGAGTTCGTCGACGACGTCGTTGTGATAGAGAGCCGTTTGTTTTTGCTGTAAGGAACGACGATTGCAATCCCATTTTCGCGAGCTACTATATTCGGGGATCATGGAGGATTTGAGATGCTGAAAGCGATAGGAACGGATGATGGTTATGTCTTTTGAGATAATTAAGCCGTATCTGGTTCCTTTTTATTTTATTAAGGGATTGCAAATGTTGAAAGAATAAAGATAAAAAAATAATGTGAATGCGATAACTATATTGATCATTATGTCTCTGATGCTTCTTGTCAAAACTCTTAAATCTGCTCCATTAAATCCCTGGAAATGATATCATAAGTCATAGCATGATCTTTTATACCATTCCACATAATATCAGATGAAAAATAACTCCTTTACCACCCTACAATAGAACGAAATATCCCCATTTTCAACATCCACTCTCATTTAAAGTCTTCTTTTGATCTCCCATCATTCTTCAACAGCATCATCCGCGCCATTCAGCTCTAAGCGCTATTGAAAGCGGAGTCGGGGCGCTAAACGCGCAACATCAACTGCGACATCCTCCTGCTTCAATAATGCTCTAATAACGCATTCACATACATGTGTATAAACAGCGGATCGCCGTATACCGGCACTTGATGTCCAGCGTCCGGACACAATCCCGGGACAATAAAGCGCCGGGGCTCTTCTGCCTCGAAGACTCGAGCCTGGCTGGGCGTAAATCCACATTACCGGCTCGTGCATTCCCAAGCGCACGCAATATAACCTTAAAGTCCGCCAAGCAGCAGTAGCAGCACAGCGTTAAATCGCGTTGTGTCACGCCGCCGTAAACGAACGTAAATCAGTACGAATGCGCGGCGCGAAGCAGCACATTGCCCTCCAGAGTTGCGCGCGCCCTGCCGTATCTGGCTGTATATACATACGTATATCCGAGGCAGCTTCGCGCTGTTGCTGAGCTCGGCTCGTAAAGTCGCAGGCGCGCGCTCGTTGTCTACGCTCGAAGACGCGCCATCACTTCTACCGCTCAGCAGAGTGCTACTGCCTCGAGACACCCCTGATAGTCGGGGATTCTCCTGAGTGGTAATTTTTGCCGAGTAGGAGACAAAGAGAGTTGGCTCTTGGTGGTTTGAGGATGGAATGCGAGACTGGAATGGTTGGGTAAAAAAGATGGGAGTAGAATGATTGATAGAGGATTGAGTTGTGGTATTTTTTATACTCCATATTTGTGAAGTTTAATTTTGCGATTGTTAAATCAAGTTTTGCACACAGTGATAGATAGGCGAAAATGTGATGATCTTGTGGAAATTAGCCACTCGCTTGATGTCCGCAATGAAAATAGCTATTGTAAACCAGTTTCTAAGCTAAAAATGTTACATGAAGTAACGATTTATTTACGTGTAATTACTGTGATAGTCTATCCTAATTAAATTAATGCAGTATTGAAATTAAATATTGAAAGTTTAATACATCAATTTACTTCTATCTCAAGTATTTTGTTTCAATTTCAAAATTGTCTTGCTCTTCTAATAAATCAATTAAATTAATCAGAGAAATTCTGGCCATGCATTTATCATAGTATACGTTATATTGAAAGATGCATTTGCGATGTATTTAGTAATTATTCATAGTTTGCAAAACGTGCCAATATTTCTTTCAACAGCAAGTTTTTGTGACAGTTATAAAAAGACTATCTAATTTCATCTTTCATGCAATAAGCTGAGTATTTGTTACTTTATTATTTTCAATATCCTACTTTTACAAAGTCGATCCTAACGCTTGCCTTATAAAAATGAAGTAAAGTTTTTTAGACTTAATTTCCAATTTAAGAATTCTAATCAAATCACAGTGAAAAGCCTTTCAGATAAAACGCTTACTTTTTAACTCTATAATAGTGCATAATGGAGGGAGTACAAACGTCGTTTACTCTCATTCATTCAGCAGATAAAGTTTCAACGGAAAAAAGTCCCCGTCTTTCTTCGCGCGGCATCTTCATTTTGACGTTCCCTTTCTCTCTCGAGTAAATCATTGTAATATACGGGATCTTGAAAGTGCAGAAAACGCGCCCTGCGCTAGCACGGGGACGCGTCATTACCCAGGCTTGTTCCGAAGTGCTCGAGCGGACAATGATGGAACGCCTCTTCTTTTGCTTCTCTCTCTCTACTCTCTCAGTCTTTCTCTCTCTTTCTATCCACTTGATGGGTTTATTATGTGCTCGTTCAGATCGAAAAATTGACCGAGTCGAATAGTAAGAAACGAACGAGAATGAGTTAAATATCTTTGGTTCAATCGACCTAGCTGCACTTTGGTTAATTTTCATTTTAATACCAAGATGAAATGCTGAACGATTATTGAGCTTAATTACAGCTGAACTTTCCTTTTTGTTGTGATCGTTAATAAGAGCTTTTACTTGAGTGCTCGCAATTGACAATTTTTAAATGAAACCGAGATGTTTTGTTAAATTGTAGGATAGAGGATTTTAGATTAAGTTTCGGATTGTTTAAAAATATTAGAAAGATATAGTGGTAGTTTTAAAATCAATATTTCGAATAATGCGATAACGATTTCCGCTCATTCAACTTTGATCCTATTGCTTAAAATATCTTATTCAGAATTTATGATACAGATTTTATATTAAAAAAGTAGAATATAGACATTTATTTTGTAAATATAATAATAAATTTAATAAAATATGCTTAAAGAAATATTTTTATTTATTATATTTTTTTCTATTTCAGGTAAGTTGAACCTCATTGCATCTATTGTTCCCTTCTCTGAATATAGTAAGTAATCAATAAATTTACATAATGCATGTATTCTAATTTATATTAAAAATTAAAAATCTATCTCTATAATATCATAACTTTATAAAAAATTATTCAAACAAGACTTTTAATGTTAATTCTTTTAAAAAAATGAGCATATTGAAATAAGATTCTAATACATTCAAAAATTAAGCTTTTAACCGCATGTAAACTGAGGTGAAAGTTGAATTTCAGTTATCTAACATTAAACTTCGTTGCATCTTAAGTAAGGCAGCTCCACTACTTTGCAACGGCGAAACTAGGTTCTCAAACTTTCCGCACGGTCTCGAGTTTACCGCGATAAATCGAAAATCGAAAAGTTCCCTCCCGAAACCCCTGCTGAATCGAATTAAATGCGCGCGCTCGCGCACTCGCCTAAAACGTGAACCTCGGTCCCTTTGGCTCTGCAAAAAAATCTGTAAAAAGCCCCTTTGCTCAAACGAAGCGCGAAGATCGGGGGAATCGGGCCTCGAATCAATTTAGCCTCGCACCATCGATTCTCTCTCGCGAGGGATGAAGTAGCAAAAAATCTGCACGACGAGTCTTTCTTCTCTCTTCTGTGACTTATATTCACTATATAGAGGTTTTTCGATAAAAACCCATTCTGTCGTTTTATTTTAATCAAAGCTACTTTTTCTAAGGGGTTTTTGTTAGGACATTTGATATTAACGAATTGCTTGAAGATATTGTTACGGAGCACGAAAGAAATAATATCCATTACTTAAAAAAACACTTTTTCCTAATCGTTCACATCTTTGCGACAAATCTCTATAAAGATATACATTCCAGCCTATTGCGTCATTCACCTAAGAAAGTCTAAAAACAGATTTAAATCAATTGTTTGCCCTCTCGAACCTCCCTATCGCTTTCTTTCCCAACCCTCTCTCGCCGAACATTTCCTGTTTACCAAGAACCACGCGCCTAACTTTTCAACCCCGCTTTTCGACCCCCCACCCCCTTACCAGAGCTAGTACACGCATTTTCCCGAGCGGCGATTCGATTGGGACGCGGATGCGCCGGAGAAAAATGGCTCCGATCGTGTATTCTCCGCGGGGAGAAATAGCTTTCCCGGTGCACGATGTGGCTGGAAAAACATGCGAGTCTAACCCCCCTCTCGCGTTATGAATGAGAGTCGTCGGCGTGGGGTGACGCGCGCGGATTATCTAAATAACCATGGCAATGACTAAGCTCGGGGAAAACGGCGCCGACTGCCTGCGAGATTGCTGAAAATGGCCGGGTCTTTGGGATTATTTATTCGCTCCTTTTTTCGAGATAAGTGATTTTTCCGTGGGCGCCGGGGAGAGGCTGATGTTGATATTGTTGATGGGAGGTTTGTGAAAATGTTTCTGGCTTTTAGGTGTTAAAAGGTGGGTGGGATTTATGCGAAGGATAAACTCTTTTTGTTATGAATTTTGTTGTTTTTGTAATATTTCGTTCAGTTATGGTAGTGTGTAGGAGATATACGAATGTAGAAATACGTCTGGTTTTATACATATGTATAAAAATTTTTTTACAGCTCTAAATGTATGAGTTATCTTTCATATGACTATATACTACATCCCTAGAGTTATGTTCGCTTTAATTACAGTTTTATATTGCGTAATTTGAAATTAATTTTCTAAGTTAAAATTAAATTAACAGTTTGCAGCAGTAGTCAAAATAGTACATATTTTATTCGTTAAATAAGTTACCTTGTTAAATGTTTAATTGTTGTTTAATTAAATAAGTTCTAAAATACATATAAGAATATATTATTCTTATAGCAAAAGTTTTTTAAACCTGTACAACATTAAACAAAACAAAGAAATAGTCGATGATGTTTATTTCTTCAACAAGAAAATGAAATCTCCATAATCTGATCAAATTATTTAATTCGTACAGTTCACAGCTAAACTCGGCTTAATCAGCTAAAATTATTTTTCTTTCCTAGCATATGCCCGTCACACGATATCTGTTTGCTCAAGCCCGCTGCACATTATCTAAATAGCTTTCCCGATGTTTGCGTTGCGTGAAAGATTTTGAAAATATATACGCTTGGGGTGGGAGCTCGCCGTTCTTGTGGGTAAAAGCAGCACTTTTGGTAAAATAACATATGCCCGCTGCGCATACGCAATCTAATAATACAATTGCCATATAACGCGCACTCAACAAAACCCAATACTCACGCACCCCGGCGATTGTTTTTTGTTTACGGCTCACGTGATTTATCGAAGCAAAAATTATTAAACATGAGTAATGCCTCCTTCTTGCGCGACTATAGTTCCGTTTTAATTTGCCTCCATCGGTGCAGAAGGCCGAGCAGGGTAGGGATGAAAGTACGCGCTGCTCGATAAGATTACGGAAGATGAATGGAGATCATGCGCGATAACGGACACTGTCAAAAGTTGTTGGGACGCTGTAAGCCATAGCGATGGAGGGGGGGGGCTGAAATATATTAGTTTTTTTCCTTTCCTGTACAGATTGATAAGGAGGAACGATTTGCATAATAGAAAAGGTTTGTCTGTATCTCGCAGTCGATGCGGGTCGAGGCTGATTTTTTGAACCATTACTCATTCATGCTTGGTGATTTATAGTGTATTTTAGTTTTTCTGAAGGTATTGCGTTCGAAGGTGTTTGCTCGGCGTGGAATAAATTTTTTTACAAATTTTTCGTGGAGAAAGGCAAACAAGAGTAAAAATTCGTTTGACTTTCGGGAATTTCTAAATGAAAATTCGGTTAAATAAATAAATTGTCCTGGAATTCTCGCGAAGACAAACACGCAGTAAAACACGCCAGACTTTTACGTTCATCCCGCGAGCCAGCGCGGACTGCTAAGAGTCCATTTCCGTAAAAGCTAATAATAAAACGCATAAACCTTTGTATAAAATAGCCCTTTCCACCTCGCGACATCGCCGACAAGCTCGGAAAAAGCCGCGCGTCGCGATAAGTACTGCGTAATGCCGAGTTTATCATACCGAAAAATGACTCTCTTCACCGCCGCGTGGCATAAATCATTCAAAAAAAAAGCACGCGCGCGCGCAGCGAAAAAAGCCGCGTTACTTTTGCAAATTTTACGCCGCGTCGGAGCTTTAATACAAAGTGCGTACCTCGTATTTTTGTTTATTATTCTCGCAGAAAAAAAAGAAGAATCCAAAAAAAAAAGAACGAGCGAATGAAAAATACAAGCGTGCGACTTTGCGCCGGGCAAAGTAGAGCAGACATGCAAAGCAGCGCGAGACGCCATAACCGAAAAGGGAATAAAACCAGAGAGATTACAGACTAGACGACGTCGGCGTAAAAAAAAAGGAGAAACGCCGAGAAAGATAAAAAGAAAGAGGCAGAGGAGGAGGAATAAAAAGGGCGTGGGAGAGACACGCGCGACGGAGAGACATGACTGGACGCGTTAATGCATCTCAACAAGATACACATACACAGACGGAGAGAAAGAAGAGGAGCAGTAAGAAAAGGCGTTATGTAGTCGCCCACGTCTTCGAAAAATACAGTGTTTACAAAAGAGGGCACTCGCGCGCTTAGCTAGTCTGGCACGAGGGCCAGATGCTACGGAGGGTTCTTATTTTTTATTTTAGTAAGTAAGCAAGTTTATTTGTTTTGCGAAGATAAAAAAACGATTGACTTGATGAAGGATTTTTTGTGCTTTTATTTTGTCAAAAGGTTATCGTTGATTACGAAAATTGTGCGATGTTTTTTTTACAGGGCTATTATTAAAAATGAAACGTATCTGGCTCACATGTGGGTCGGTTTTTTTCGTGAGCGTTCACTTTCTCTGGGACGATTTTGTGCCCGGACTTTTTGTAAAAAAACGAAGATCTATTGTGCGCGACCCGGATGCAACAAGATCCTAGAAGAGCGAATAACAGATTTGCTCGTTATTTTGCGAAAACGTCCATCTTCCATGCAGCGCACGAAAAAACTGGGACGCAATTTTTGCATTTTGATTTTTCGAGCGCGTTGTTACATCGCTTTAAAAAGAAACACGGAAAACGTTCTGCGAGCGGCCTGGCAATTTTTTTTTAGTGGGCTCCGTTATTTTGATAAAGAGAATAGTAGAAGCTCCGGCTATAGTCGCTTTCAAGTGTGGCAAAAAAAAACAGTGATTTTTTTTCTGCTCTGCTCGGAAAAAAAGGTGGAGAGACCGCTTATTAATACTATCGTAAAGTCCGTGGCTCTGCACTTTTAGCTTTCGCAAAAAAAGAAGGAATGCCCAACGGGTATAGGTGAATTCCTGCCTGAAAGCGCGTAGAGCAGCGTAGCAGCAACCTCTGTGAAAACTCTCCGAGCTGTGCACACACGGCAAAAGGATCTTTAATTAAAAATAAAAAAAATGAGAGCGCGCTGCTTTTTGCCCCGGTGGGCAAAAAATGAGGAAATGGTTGTGGAAACTATTAAGGCTGAAAATCGAAAATGCAAGTTGGAGCTTATTGAGTAAAGGCTGTAACAGCATTTGTGATTGGCACAGTTTTGAAATATTTTCGAATATCAATTTTCGTGATAATTAATAAAATTTTAGTAAATTTAGAATCGGATGGATACTTTTGGATCATTAAAAACGTTTAAAATAATTAAGCGTTACATCAGATAATTAAAAAAGTACCGTGATAATGGATTATTGAAGAAAACCAATAATGTTGCCTGTATAATTTATTTAGTAATGTAGTCTGTAATAAATTATGTGAAATATTTTATGATTATTCAGTTAAATAATTATTTTATTAAAAAAAGTGTATATATAGAAATGAAAATTAAATCGAATTAATTAATGTTATAATAACAGCTTTCATTATATTAATATGTAATATTTAATTAAGAAAATCCAGAAACTGATTTGCTTATTAATAGCATTAATTATTAATCAACATAAGCGAATTCGAGTTAATTTTATAAACTTTTAAACTAACTCAATAATTGTAATGTATATTGAACGCGCACTGTATTAACGTTTTATTCATCACGTCAAGCTAAAGATATAAACATTGTTTATCAACTTAATTACCACATTACACACATAAAAACGGCACGTGTCCCGTCCAAATTAATCATAACCCTGCAGCAAAAGGCAACAGTACTAAATAAACATCCGACTAAATCGTTCTATTTCCACAAGCCTCCCCTCATTTCATCCAGGCCTATCAAACCTCTTGATCCCCATCAATCTCCCAGCCGCTATCTCGCAATCGTCCTAATCATCCTCAGCGAATCGGCAATTTTCCCTAGCCCAAGTCGCGCAGCCTTCCGCGGCGCCGGCCACTTCGCTCGTCAAACGGAACGACCAAACAAGCAAAAAAAGGAAGCACCCGCGCGACCCGCCTTGATAATTAAAGCGCACTCGCGAGCGTCGGAGAAGAGGTCGTAAAAAGAAAGCGAGGGAGGGTAGAGTTGAGCGTCCGTGGAGGGGTCAAAAGCCGGCCGACGCTCTCTCGTCATTACACTTATCGCGCCTCGTCCCCGAGTACACAGAGGCGCGCGCGCGCGAGCTCGCGTAAAGATAAACAAGGAGGATAAGGGATCAGAGGATGTAGGACGTTGACCGTGAGGCTGGGAGTTGGATGACTGATCGATCGGGCTGATTGATCAATTTAGCCTAGCGCCGGGTTATTGCTGCGGAATGTAGTTTTGCGCGCGGCCTGCTGACAAGTCCTTAACAAATGGTGTATCGAGGAGGTGTGGGGATAGGATGAGAGACTTGACTGTGAGGCTGGCTGTGACGCGGAGAGTTTGATGAGGACTGCGGAGTGGCTGTTTGAGTTGGGATTATTTGCGGTGCTGCATTGTGGGGTGGTGAACGTTAGGAAAAATATGGACGGATTAGTTGCGTACTGATTGTATGTAGATATGCAGAGGGATTGATTTATATTTTCATTTTAAAAATTGGTTAATAATACGTAAACCTCAACATATTTACTGCAAAAAATGGTTCTACTTCAATAACAGAGATTAAGCTAATACATCAATAATTTACGGAAGACAATTTTAAGAGATTATAAAGTAAAGGCATAAAGAAACGCACATGTTATTTCATTTTCTCTTAAAATATATGATATAAATAGGAAGTTTATCAGAATAAATGCTTGAAGCTTGTAAGTATTGATTCGTACAAAAATATACGTTTAATGAGTATGAATGTCAAGAAATAGTTCTTCTTGTTAGCAGTAATCTATACTTAGTCAACATTAAAAGCTAAATATAACCAGCAAACAGGAAGTTATCACAGATACACTAGATATACTTAAACGTAATAGTCATAATACATGAAGAAATTAATGGATCACTACTATCAACCAAGTTAATCCATTATTTCTCTAAAAGTCCAGACGAAGAAAAGAATTTTCATAAAGTTCCTCATAACTTTTCTCTCTGCATAAATTATGATTTCATTTCCGATACCAGACAAAAAACCACTTCATTTAAATAAACATCATCACCAAACCAATTCAACCAACAGTTCCCAAACGAGTCGCGGTAACAAGAGCCAAGAAAAACCAAAGTAGGAAATAAGTAAAATCGTAAAAAGCAAAGCCAAGATCAGAACCTGGGGAGGGGAAGAGAGGTGGATCCAAGGAAAATGAGCGAGAGGAGGAGGTGGTAAAAGGCGCCGATAAAATTAATGCTCGAGGCATAGCGTCGTTGGCGGCTCAGGCCCGGGTTATATACACGCGTAGCCGGCGAGGCGGCAGCGGAGATATCGAGGAGGGCGGCGGTTTTATATGCGCGCCGAGTTTTATTCCGACGGGCGCACGAGCCTCGGACGTCCGAGGGGGCCGCGATTCCTGACTCGCTTATCGGCGCTCCGCCGATAGTTTGCTTTACTATCCGCCCCCTCAACTTCCCTGGGATCTTTTTTCCTACGACGTCGGCGTCGTCTTTTTTTTTACGCGCGGGGAGAGGAAAGTGTTGCCGATATTGCTGTACTTTTTAACTTTTCGAGTTGGGGGGTGAAGCCGCGGCCCGATAAGGGGCTTTTTCGCAATGTTAGAGGACGTGGGAGTTGAGAGCGGAATAAAAGTCCAAGCGGAGAATTATGTAATTTGATGGATTCGTTGTGGGAAGTTTGTTTTTTTGGTTTTGCGCGAACTTTTATTGGTGGTTTTTGTTGCTAAAGTTTTGTGGCTTATGCTGATAAATTTCGTATGTTGCGAAATAAATTTGGACTATTAAAAATAAAAGAATTATTGAATAGGGTCATTGCTTTAAGTAATGCTATAAATCTTCATTATTATAGAGTAGTATTATATTAGAATACTTGCCCGAAATTAAATTCGATATCTTGTATGTAAATACCATAGAGTATACGTACTTTACTAAGATATATTACTCAGATAATAAAAGAAATGTTTTATTCAATATTACTATAGTTTTTTTTTGGAAATATGAGGCAGGCTTGCTATAATGAAAAAATTACAATGAAAAAATGGACATATTTATATTAAATATTGCTATAAAATTAATTTTTTTTTTCATGTCGCGACTAGATCTGTACTTAATAAAATATTAATAAAATTGACTCTCAAACATCAAACTTGTTTGCCATTTAGTACTTAATTAATTTGGATTATTGAAATTAGTAATAAAAATATAAGAATTTACCACTTTTTGAACATTATAATATTATTCGATGTGTACGTGTTGTTGCTATATAAAAGATATTCATAGGAAGATGAAGATCCAAAAATAGGTTTTACTATCTATTTTTGTTGTGTCTATAGATATAAGCTTTTACATAGCGTGATCGCGAGCAAGTTTCTCCATGGTATTGATTTGTCCCTCCAAGAAATAAATAGGAAATATTAACCTCAATCGACGGATTCTATTTTCTGACACGTACACATATAATCCCTCTATGAATAATAATGAACACGTTAGGACTTTCATCTTTAAAAAAGAAAATGTTCTTTTACTATATGCTTAAACGAGTAAATAGTTATTACCTATCCTTGATTAAAATAAATATGTTAGAATTGTAAAAATCTGAAGTTAATTAAAATGGAGAAGTTAAAACATTTTTTTTCAAAGTATGTGGTGAAAGTTTTTTTAAACGCATAATCTAAAGAGTTTCAAAACAAATATTAATTATAATTTTTTTTTATTTGAAACTGAATATTATACTATTTTCATGTAATACATTACTGTATAAACCTGAAAGAGGGAAAAATCTCTCATTACAGATGCACATACTCGCCGTAACTAATTAAACGTATCATCGATCCATGCATACACGCAATCAACCCAACGAAACCTCCCGCAAAAAAAATTCCACCCCTCACCCACAGCCCAATAAACTTTTTTCATTTTCAACCGCGAACTTCCTCTTACCGCGGCTTCGAAAAGACACTCCGCACTCGAAAATCCAGAGCGCCTCGCGAGTCTACGGCGCGTCACGTACATATCGATTGGCCTCCCCCGCGCTCGGCTCTCCCTCGCTGGCGGCTTTATCCTTCGCGAAACGCGACGTCGCCGGGAGGAACGGCTTGTTTCACGGACTGACTTCGCGACTGAGCGCGCCGGCGGCGGCCCAATCAAGTCGGCTCTGGTCGTTTGCACGAAACGTCGCCTCCTCGCGTGCCCGAGCACTTCGGACTGTCTGTATTATATACTTTGTACGCGGGGGCCACTCGCCGAGGTGATGAATGCGCGCAGTTTACGGTTTCGTCGTTTTAATGTCCTCCGCGCTGTCCCGAAGATAGAGAGCGGCGTGCGGCGACGCGCGCTGCAAATTTTCAGATCCGAAGTTTTGACGAATTTTGCCGCTGAAATTGAAATTTATTGGGTTTTTCGATATTGCTTTATGCGGGCGCGAGCGCGGGAGCGATTCTTCTTTATTTTATGTATGAGGCTTTTTCTAGAGTGCATATGATAAAGACAATAAAATAGAATTTGGTCTAGTGTGTTTAAATTGTATTTAACACATTTTAGTAGACAGGATATTGTGAAATATAAAAATAATTTTTAATTCTTATTTTATTTAAATCTAAAACAATCGAGTTTTTCATTTCTCTTTGATTCATTTTTTTGTCAGATTTTTCATTCTTTTGGATTTTAATAATGTAGAGAGAGTAATAGCATAATATTGTTTTATTGTTTCTTTCATTTTTCTTTTTTTCTTTTATTATATTGCAATGCTTTAAATTTTTATTCTTAATTAAAATAGTGCAAAGCAAGACTACAACAACAAAAAACGATTACACTTACAAGAAAAGATTTTTTTTACAATTAAATAACTCATTAATGTCCATTTCAATCAAAACACACCAATATCTACTTTATATTTAAGAAATACACTATCAATCGATATCAAACTCAAAGCCAAGATAGCTCAACCATCACAATCGTCGCAGCGAACGTACGAAGACGAATCCGGCACGGCACGGCACCTCAGCTCGCGCACGTTGCAATAGCAGTCCGGTTCGTTGTACATGAACGTCGGATCACGGAAGCAGCCTCCGGGCACGAGGTTCAGACTGCCGCAGGTTTCCGCGCACTCTTGATCGTTGCGACACTTGGTCAAAGTTGACCGAGTCGCCACGGTCACGTAGTTGCACACTTGGCTATTATTGACGCAGTGGCAGTGCTCGAGCCCTTGGAAAACAGTTGCTCTGCACTCGCCCGCCTCGTAGCCGCGGTTCTTGCAGCTTTCCGTGCATTTGATGGTTGAGGTGCAGCCCGATGTATTTGCGTTAAGTGCTGTAATAGGAATTTTGATTTGTTGATTATTGGAATTAAAGAAATGTGCGGTGTGTTTAATTAATGTGCGTATGGATGGTTTACCGTTTACGTTAATGATAATGATAACAGTGGGGACTAGAAACGATTTGAATCCCATTTGTTATAATTCCCAAACGAGCCTATTGTACAATAAATAAGTATCAATTAATCGACTCTACTACTATTACTTGTAACAATTATGTTTGTATTTGATGTAACCGAATCTAGTTTTAAAAGCACGTAATCAAACCTAGTTTTAAAAATATTAAACAAAAACTCGTTTTATACGTAGAACTTATATTTAGAAAGCTTTATTTCTTTTCAACTTTGCCTGAATAGTGCAAAACACTCTATGTTATTTTCATCGAAAACACTCCATATATTGATTGTTTAAACATTTACGCGTAGTCACCTTTTTCAAGTTCAATCAAGAACAACAGCAAAATTGTTTTAGCGTCTTCATTACCTTTATTGCTCCAGTAATATAGTAATTGTGAGGAAA
>UELX01004904.1:0-15776 GCA_900480035.1 Eupelmus urozonus | reverse complement strand
AAGATATAATAGGGATAACACCGCATGCAAGTGAACAGGAATCAGAAGGAGAGGAACAAAGTAGAGAGGTAGGAGAGGAATATTGTACTCCCACACTGAATATGCGTTATACGGAAAGGAAGATAAGAACATCAGTAAAAAAAACAGGACAAAGAGGAAGAAGGAGGAAAACTATCGGAGCAGATATTAGAGAAGCAATGCAGAGAGGAACTGCGGCGGGGAAAAGAAAAGAAAGAAGCAGCCCAGGAGAAGGAGAAGAGAGTAAAAGGAAAGCAGCGAAGGAAGAAGAGGAACTAAGAAAGAATAAAGAATTGGGAGAAGGAATTTTTGAAATAAGAGATAAGATAAAAAAAACACCGGAAAAAAGAGGTAGGAAAGAGAAGAAAGTGAAGGATAAAGATAAAACACAAGAAGAAAGAAGCGAAGAAATAGAAAAAATGGAGAAATGGCTGGAAAAATTAGGAAAATTAGATGAAATCTTAAAAGAGCAAAAGAAAACGAACGAATGAATGGAGGGCTGTGAAAATAGGTTAAAAGAGAATGAGGAGAAGGCGGAGAAGAATAAGTGAAAAATAGAAGTGTTAGAAGGGAGAATAGAAAAATTAGAAAAGAAAGAGATGGAAAGAGAAATAAGGAAAACAAAGGAAGAAAATGCGAAAGGAGGAAAGATGGAGAGCAGCAATTCCGAAATAAAAGAAATAAAGGAGCAACTGAGAAAGCTGAAAGAAGGAAAAAGCTTCAAAGAAGGGAGGAAAGAAAGAAAAGAAGAAGAGCAGGAGAATACAGGGAATGAAAAGGAAGAAAGTATATGGAAGGATCTAAAATGGATAGCTGAGGAGAAGGAAAGACAAAAAAGAAGGAGGAATATAGTAATAACAGGACTAGAAGATAGTAGGAACAACGGTAGAGAGAAAATAGAGAAATGGATAAAATAATAACTAGAAATAGAAGTTAAAATTATGAAAACATAGGAGGTTAAAGGATCAAAGAATAAAATAGTGGCCACAGTCGAAAGCATAGGAGGAAAAGAGAAGATAATGGGGGCAAAAAGTAAGCTGGGAGAAGAAAAGGTGTATATAGACAACGATTTAACATTGATGAA
Organism: Eupelmus urozonus; assembly: GCA_900480035.1. NCBI lineage: Eukaryota > Metazoa > Arthropoda > Insecta > Hymenoptera > Eupelmidae > Eupelmus > Eupelmus urozonus. The sequence goes on along the minus strand of UELX01004904.1, from coordinate 14,674 downwards.
GAGACAGAACAAAAAGATAGTAATGGAGAAAGCAAGAGAATTAAGAGAAAAGAAGAACATAGTGAAAATAAAATACAATAGAGCGATCACAGAGGACGAGGGCTGGTATTGGAATGAGCTGAAAAATGGTTTCGTTGGAACAAGAGATAAAAAGGAAGGAAGGGCAGGGAGAAGGATAAGGATCCTATTCTGGAATATCGCAGGACTGATAAAAAAGAAAGAGGAATCGTGGAAATTCGTAAAAGAGCATGACATAATATGACTGTCAGAAACATGGGTAGAGAAAAAACAGGAGGAGGCAATAAAAAAAACATTTGGAAAAGAGTACGAAATTAAAATATATGAGGCAAAGAGAGAAAAAGGGAAGGAAAGGGCCAGAGGTGGAATGGTCTTGGCATATAGAAAGGAGCTTGAATTAGAAGAAGCAATATGGAAAACGAATAAAAACGAGGAAATATTAGATCTGGAGATCAAAAGCAAAGGCGCTGAAATAGTCATATACAACGTATACATGAATGGATGGAAAAGAGAAAGCTTAGAAATTATAGAGGAAAATATAGAAGAAAAAAGAAGCAAGAGAATAATAATAGGGGAAGACTGGAACGTAAGAACAGGAAAGGAAGGAGCGAGGCAAGATATAGAATCAGAGAAGACAATAAGAAAATCAAGAGATGAAATAACGAACGAAGAAGGAAAGAGGATGATAGAATGGCTTGAAGAAAATGGATTGCATATACTGAACGGAGATATAGAAGGAGACGAAAATGGGGATCTAACATATATAGGAGGTAATGGAAGTTCAGTCATCGACTACATAGTGGTAAATGAGAAAGAAAGAGAAGAAACAAGAAGAATGGAAGTAAAAGAAGATCTGGACTCGGACCACATGCCACTAAGTATGGAAACATCCTGGAATACAAGTAAGAGAGAGACAGAGAGAGAGGGAGAGGAAAGGAGAGAAGAGGAAAGAGAAATAATAAACTGGACAGAAGAATTTAAGGTAAAAATTGAAAGAATAGGGGAAGTTGAGACATGAGAAAACATAGTTAAAAAGATAAAGGAAGCCAACCCAAAGAAGAAAATCAAGATCAAAGAAGGAGAGAATAATAAATGGTGGGACAATGAATGCAAGGAGAAAAAGAGAGAAACCTTACAAAGTTTGAGAGAAAGCAAAGAAGACGAAGGAAAAAGAAAAGATTATTTGGAGAAAAGAAGAGAATATAGGAGAACAATACAAAAAAAGGAAGAAGAAAAGAAAAGGAAGGAAGTGGAAGAAGCGAAAAGAGATAGGACTGGGAAAAAATTTTGGAGATTAGTTAATACCCAAAGGAAAAAAAAAGAGAAGATTTGCGAGAAAATAATGGACCAAGAATGGGTGGAACACTTTAAAGATCAATTAGAAGGCGGAGAGTCGGATGGAATGGGAAGAAGTATTGAAAAAAGTAGGGAGGCGGCTATGATGGTGAGAGATGAAATTACTAGGGAAGAGATGAGGAAAATAATAAATAAGTTAAAGACGAAGAAAGCGGCTGGAGAAGATGAAATTACAAATGAAGTATGGAAATACGAAGGAGAAAAGTCGATAGGAATTCTGCTCAAAATAATCAAAGATATCTAGAATGGAAAAGGATTGCCAGTAAAGTGGGAAAAAGGTATAATAAGCTTCATCTTCAAGAAGGGAAGCAGAGAGGAGGTGAAAAACTACAGAGGGATAACGCTAATGGACACAGGATCTAGGATTTATGCAGAATTCATCAAAAAAAGATTAGAAAAATGGATTGAAGAAAAGAATATATTAGATGACACGCAAATGGGATTCAGAGAGAAAAGAGGAACGATAAATGCGATTTACATAGTTAAATCGATGATAGAAGAGAATATCAAAAGGAAAGGTGAGAAAGTGTTCATGTGCTTCGCAGACATGAAAGGAGCTTTTGATAAAATTAAAAGAGAAGAAATCCGGAAGGCACTGGAGAGAAATGGAGCGGAAGAAAAGATAACGGAAAGAATAAAAGAAATTTACGCGATAACAAGATGTGGAATCAAGGTAGGGGGAGACTTTGAAATAAAGAAAGGAATGATACAGGGATGCCCACTGAGTCCAACCTTATTCAATGTTATATTTGCATATTAAGAAAAAGAGATGGAAAGGGCACAAGAAGGTGGAGTGATTATAGGAAGGAAAAAAGTGAGAACAATAGCATATGCGGATGACATAGTGCTGATGGCAAGAAGCGAGGAAGGACTAAAAGAACTGCTGAAGAAATTCAAAAGATACATGGATAGAAAGGGCTTGGAGTTAAATACGGAGAAAACAAAGATTATGATATGCAGGAAAGCAAGTGGAAGAAAGAAAAAATATGAATTCAAATAGAATGGAAAAGAAATAGAAATAGTCAGAAATTTCTGCTATCTAGGATATATGCTAAAAGAAAAAAACAAGGATGAGGAGCATATAAGGCTAGCAAAGAAGAAGGCTAACGCAATGATGGGAAGTATATGGGGAATCGGAGAGAGAAATTTTAAGGATAGCCGGAAACGGAGGATGGATCTATTTGAAAGCCTGGTGGAAAGCATAATAATGTATGGTGCCGAAATATGGGGGTCGAAAGAATGGAAGGAATTAGAAAAAATCCAGACGAAATACATTAAATGGACGCTTAAAATAGATAGGACAACGCCGGATTACATCATAAGACTAGAAACAGGGAGAGAAAAGATAGCAATGAAGTCGAGAAAAAGGGTAATCAGATATGAAGAAAATTTGGAAGAAGAAATGGAAAATGAAATAATCATAGAATGCTGGAGGATAGAGAGAGAAAGAATGAAAGAAGTAAGGAGTCAAGAAGGTAGAGGTGAAATAAGGAAAAAAAACTAAATAAAATAGGATAGTCAGAACAGGAATACTTAAATGGAATTAAAGGATTACTAGGAGAAATGAATGGAAATATAGCAATCTTGTATAGAAGTATATGAAAGGAGATAGAAGAGAGAGAAAGAGATATAGAAGGTCAGATATTGAAAGAGAAATTAAGAGAGTCCAGGTATGCAGTGGAGGTTGAAGAAGTTATAATAACAGAAGGAGAATTGCCAGAATATTTGAGAGAGGGAAAGGAAAGGAGGAAAGGAGAGTTAGCGACCCTAGCAGGATTCAGAATGAGAAGTAAGAATAATGCACATGAATACTGAATGGAAGAAAGTAAAAGAAAATGTAGATTATGTGGAAAAGAACAAGAATCATTAGAGCATCTATTTGAAAAGTGTGAGAAAAATAAAAGAAATGAGAAAAAGAAAATAGGTTGGAAACAAAAAATGCAAGGAAAAGGTGAAGAACTAGCGGAATTAATGGAAGTGGAATGGAAACTGAAAAGAGCTAGGGAGGCGGACCGGAGCACGGAAGGTACATAAGGTAGGAGAAGCGCATCTAGACTAAGCACTAGTTCGTGGCGATAATAGAGAGAGAGAGAGAGGAAAGCGTGAAGCGGCATAGCTAACCTGTAAAGTTGAGAAAATAAATAGACAAGCTTGAAAGGCTTTTGAACTAAAATGGAAGTTAAAAGAAAAATCAAAGGTGAAACAAAAGGAAATGAGAAGGAGAAAAATGTAGAAGAAAAACTGTGCAGTAGAGAAGGGGAAAAAGGATGGGAGAAAGAGATGAATAGAATGTTGGAAAAGATAGAAGAGGAGAAAAAAGAGAGAAAAGAGGAATTGATGAAAGAAAGCAAGAAAAGAAAGTTACTGGAAAGGAAAATAGAAAAGATGAAGAAAGAGTTGGAGATATATAAAGAAGAAGTAGAAGATTTAAAGGTGGAGAGGGATCTGATGGTGCAAGTCACGGAAGATGTTTCATACGAAGAGTAGGAATGAGAGGAGATAGAAAGAGAAAAAAGAGAGAGAAGGAAGGAAAGAGAGGAGATAAAGAGAAAAGAGGAAGAAGAGAAAGAAAGAAAGAATGCAACAAAGAAAGAGGAAGAAGAGCAAGAGAGAGAAAGAAAATTCAGGGAGTGGGAGGAGAAGCTGCCAGTGAGTGGATATGAAGGGGAGAAGGCAATTATAGTCAAAAAAGGAGTAAAGGCGAAGGAGAAGAGCCTTAGGATTTACATGGAGAAGAAGAATCCTGGATTAAAATACGATTTAAAAAAGATCAACGAGAGGACAGCTCAAATGATCCTATATAGCAAGGAAGAAAAGGCGAAGATCTTGAAGAGAAGAGAAGAGATGCAAAGAAAAGGATATTACTTAATAGATGAATGGCTGAATTTTACAGAAAGGAAGAACAGATACGAGATGTTCAGGAGGCTGGAGTAGATAGTGGAGGAAAATAGGAGAATGAGAGTAGAGCTGGATATAGAAAAGAAGGATAGAAAGGTGAGAATTGGAGGGATATGGTACAGATGGGACAGGTACGATAAGAAGCTAAGGAGAACCGAGTAAGAGAGGGAAGTGAGGGAGGAGATCAGGAGAGGGAAGAAAAGAAAGGAGAAAAGATAGGATGAATTCAGAAGAAGAAAAAAAAAGAAAAGAAGTTTTCACTTTTGTTAGGAAGTAAATAGGAAAAAAATAGGTTTTTGTTAAAAAAAGTTATTATAAACAAGTTAGTTTTGATAGTTACTGATTTGATAGAAGAAAATAAAAAGATAGGTTTACTTGAAATGAAATGATTGGTGAAGGCAAACATGCATTGAACGCAAATGATAATGTGAATAAAGCAACTAATATTTTGTATATATTTTGTAAAACGAAAAGGTTAATAAAGATTATTACTATTATTATTATATTATAAAAGAATAATTCTTAATGAAAAAAAAAAATTAGTCTGAATGTTCTGCTTTAACATAATAAATTCATGATCCAGTTCTAGAGATCTGAAAAATAAAAAAAATTATGAATGGAAAAAAAGTCTAAGTGTTATGCTTTAACATAATAAAATAATGCTCCAGTTCTGGCGATCAGCAGAAATAAAAAAAATGGAATTCTTCTCGGAATAAAAATAAGTGTGAATGTTCTGCTATGATAAAATAGAATAATTCTTAATGGAAAAAAAAGTTCTATATGTCCTGCTTTAATAAAATACGATAATGTTCCGATTCTGAAAATCTGCAAAAATAAAAAATTGTAATTCATGATGGAAAAATTAAGTCTGAATGATCTGCTATAACATAATTAAATGATGATCCAGTTCTAAAGATCTGCAAATGTAAAAAAAAATGGATTTCGTGATAGAAAAAAAAATTTAAATGTTCTACTTTTATACAATAATGTGCATTAATATAATAGAATATCTCTTAATGGAAGAAATGGTCTAAATTTTTTGATTTAAAATAATAAAATAATGGCTTAGTTCTGCAGATCTGCGAAAATAAAAAAAAAAGATTGTAATTTTTGATGGACAAAAAAGTCTAAATGCTCTGGTTTAATATAAAAGAATAATTCTTAATAGAAAAAAAGGTCTTAATATTCTGCTTCAAAATAATGAAATTATAGTCCAGGTCTAGAGATCTGCAAAAGTAAAAAAAAGATTGATATCCTCGATGGGGAAAAAATAATTTTGAATGATCTGCTTTAACGTAATAGGATAATAGTCCAGTTCTAGAAATCTGCAGGAATAAAATAAAAATTGGAATTCTTCATTGAAAAAAATAAGTTTGAATGTTCTGCCATAAAAAAGGTCTAAGCGTTCTTTTTTAATATAATAGAATAACGGCCCAGATCTGCAGTTCTGCAAAAATAAAAAAAAAGATGGGAATCCTTGATGCAAGAAAAATAAGTCTTAATGTTCTGCTTTTATGTAATAGAATAATTCATGATAAAAAAAATTTGTCTAAATGTTCTGCTCTACCATAATAAAATAAAGATCCTGTTCTAGACACCTGCAAAGTAAAGAAAAGATTGTAATTCTCAATTGACAAAAAAGTTTACATGTTCTACTTTTATGTAATATTCTAATTGGCTTTAATATAATAAAATAATTCCTTAATAGAATAAAGGTCTAAATGTTCCGCTTTAATATAATAGATTAATGGTCCAGTTCTGGAGATCTGCAAAAAAATAATAGTTCCTAATGGATAAAAGAGGTCTAAGTGTTCTGCTTCACATAATAAAATAATGATCCAATTCTAAAGATCTGCAAAAGTAAAAAAAAATGGAATTGGACATAAGAAAATAAAGTGTAAATGTTGTACTTCTATATAGTAGAATAATGTGCTTTAATGTAATAGAATAATTCTTAATGGAAAAATAGTAGGTCTGAATGTTCTGCTTGAAAATAATAAAATTATGGTCCAGGTCTAGAGATCTGCAGACATAAAAAAAAAGATTGGATTTCGTAATGGAAGAATAAAGTTTACATGTTCTACTTTTATAAAATAGTCTAATGTGCATCAATATAATAAAGTACTTTTTAATAGAAAAAATGGTCTAAATGTTCTGCTTTAATATAATGGAATAATGGCTCAGTTCTGCAGATCTACAAAAATAAAAAAAAGATTATAATTCTTGATGGACAAAAAAAGTCTGAATGGTCTGCTTTAATGTAAAAGAATAATTCTTAATAGAAAATAGAGAAGGTCTGAAGAGTTCGGAATGAGACACCGTCGCGAGCAGACGTGTTTACCATCAACGGCGCGTGTGCCAACGTACTTATTCAAAACAAGTGACTTATTCTTATGTATACGATTTATAACTAAGAGTGTAAATTAGAGTGTGAAGCAAACGAGCATTCAAACTGCTTTTGCAGTTTGAAATGCAAAAAACCAACGAAATAATGGCTTCTGATACCAGGGGTCAATCAAACCAAGAAAACTCAAATCAAATCGGTCGTTCCCAATCTTACGCAGCAGCTGCTCAAATCCTTCCATCAAAACATTAAGCCATAATTTTAGACTCAATTGAAGGTCTATCAATCGACGATTATGTGGACGGTTTAGAAACTCTAATCAACCTCAGTCAAATCAGATATATTTCTAAAATATCTGTACGGAGAGTGTGTATCTACCTATCGACCATTGAACTAGCAGAACAACTAATAGGCAAAACAGTTAAAATTAAAGAATGCTCACTGAAAATACGTCCTCTTTTAGAAAAAAATAAAAGAGTGGTGATCTCAAATGTAAGTCCGTCTATACCTAACGAAATGCTTAAAGAGTATTTTGAAAAAATCGGAATGCAACCAGTCTCGCAAATAAGTCATATTAGAGCAAGTTTAACTAAACCTGGGCGGGCGCACATTCTTTCATTCCGCCGACAAGTATATGTAAAGGAAGAAGATGAGTATTTAATACCCGAGTCAGTACAAATAGTTTTCGAAGGAACACCGTCGTGGATTTACTTTAGTACTGATTCTACACGATGCTATGTATGTAAACAGAATGGGCATACAGCTAAATTGTGTCCATCTATTTCAAATAACTCACAAATAACAATTACACCTGCTCAAGAGGAAAACAATACTCAGAAAGAAGGGACCATGGATGCAGAAACTCATAAAAATGACCTGATCAGTTCACTCGAGGATACGAATTCTAGACCACCTAAAAGGCCTAAGCCTCCTTCTACATCCTCCGAAAATTCTTCTAACCCAAATAAGTTAGAAAACATTCCCGAACAACGAGTAATGACAAAAGCAACTACAAGTCTACCTACCGAAGAGAATAAAACAGAAAACTGCTTCATTAAACCTCAAGCTAAAAAACAGCGAAAAGAACCTGTTCAATTTGAAGAGAATATTACATCAAAAAGTAGAGATCGATTAATTCAAGCTTTAATCCCTGTTAAAGAAGTAATGGAAAAATCAACACAACAACACATAATAACGTATAATCAACTTCAATTGTTTCTCGAAGAATGCTATGGAAAAACTGACGTATCGAAAGTAGCTGAAAAACTATCTCTCAATATAAACGACATCATAGACATGTTAGATATTACCTACACTAATACCGACGACAATAATCTGAAGTCTAGATGTGCCAGAATAAAGAAAAAACTTCAAAAAATTACAGATTTATCAGACTCGGATTCCAATCACTCACAAACTACAGAAGAATTGTAAATAAAAAATAATAATGAGTAAATAAAAATGGCTTCCAACTCTACACTCAAAGAGAAAAAACTAAAGTTACTTTTTTGGAATTCAAGAAGCATTAACAAGAAAAAAGAAGAACTTCAAAAAATTTTAGTAGATCTCGATATTTTTATCTGCGTAGAGTCATGGCTCTCCGAGAAAAACACTACGTTCCACTTCGCCGGCTTCAAAACCTTTCGACAAGACCGACAAGGAAAAACAGGAGGAGGAATACTTCTTCTCATTCGTAACAACATAGCTTTTAAAGAAATTAAGAATATCAAAACTCCACACACATCCGTCGAAATAGCGGGCTTAACCATAACAAATGTTAAGCCCGCAATCGATCTTTTAGTCTGTTACAGAGCTCCAAGTATTGACTTAACTGAATTGCAATGGGATCAAATTTTAAACAACATAAACAGAAGCAATCACACAATCTTTATGGGGGACTTTAACGCCCACCATATCGGTTGGAATTGCAGTACAACAGACACAAATGGCGATAACTTCTATAGTAGTTTACTTAATACAAATCTATACCTACATAATGATAAATCTCAAACGTACATACAAACACAAAACAACTATACATCTAATTTAGATCTCATATTCTCTAGTACAAACTTATCCCACAAAGTAAACGTTAAAGTAAACAGCGACACTTGGGGCTCTGATCATTTCCCGATCTCTGTCGAAATAGACTCAGAGAAGCATATATATAGGAAAAAATGCTATAAAATTAAATCAGTTCGCACCAACTGGGATTTAGTTAATATAGACTTAAATGAAAACTATTTACAATTCTTAACAAATACATATGACAAATCAAATTCAACAGAAAAATACTCTCTATTCACAAAAATCGTAACCGACGCCATTAAAATAAATACACCAGTAAGAAAAAATGTCAATGATAAAATACACAAAAATCCAGTCAGTTGGTGGGATTCAGAGTGTGATAGGGCATTTAGATTAAGAACAGCAAAATTTAAAAAATGGCGATTTTCTAAAAATCTCAAAGACAATATTGAATTTAAAAAAACGGCAGCTACTTTTACTAGATTGATTAAAAAGAAAAAAAGAAATAACTCCAAAAAATTCTGCGAAAGCATAAATTTTAATACGAAACGACAATATGTTTGGAACAAAATAGGCATTCTAAAAAATAAATGGGTAAAAGTCACACCTAATCACACCTCTGAAAACCACCAAACTCAAGACTTAATTAATGTAGCTCTCGATAAAATAAGTCCCCCTTGGTGCGCTACTGACCCAAAATCGATACCGAATTGTAAAAAAAATGAATTCCTAGAATCTCCTTTCAGTTTCCTCGAATTTAATGTTGCGCTAGAAAATAAAAATCCTAATTCTGCATGCGGAACCGACGGAATAGACTATGAAATTTTGCAAAAGTTGCCCATAAAATATAAACTTATTTTAACTGATATATTTAATGAGATGTATGAAAAAAATGAATATCCAGAGGAATGGACTAATTCCTTTGTACATTTTATCCCTAAAGCAGGCGTTAATTCAGTAAGGCCAATTTATCTCATATCCTGTGTATGCAAGCTCTTCGAGACGATATTGAAAAATAAATTTCAATTTTGGCTAGAGAAGGAAAATATACTGCCTAAAAGTCAATCTGGTTTCAGGAAAGGTCAAAGTACTATTGATAATTTATGCAATCTTTTATTAACGGTGGAAGAATCCTTCAATTCAAAAAAAGATCTTCATGCAACATTTCTCGACGTAATTGGAGCGTTTGACAACGTAATTGTCGACATATTACTACAAAAGCTTGCATCCATAGGCTGTCCCGAAAATTTCGTCACTTTTATAAAATTCTTAATGTCAGAAAGAACTATAACCACTAATGACACCGAAAGTTCAAGCCGAAGGGTGTACAAAGGCGTTCCTCAGGGGGGAGTTCTGAGCCCAATATTATATTGTATTTATGTCTCTAACATCCTTGACGATATACCGAAGAGTGTACATGCCTCCCAATTCGCGGATGATATAGCTTTATACTGTAACAGCTCAACAACAACAAAAAGCAAGCGCTTACTGGAAAAAGCTATCGATATTGTTGACAATAATCTCAACAACCTTGGGTTAGAGCTCTCCCCTGCAAAGACTATTTATGTATATTTTAATAAGTGTAACGTACAACCGGGAGACATGGAAATTAAAATAAAGGATCGAATCATAAGATCTAGTCGATCTGCAAGGTTTCTTGGAATTTGGTTTGATTACAAACTTTCCTTCAATGACCATATCAAGTACATTCAGGCAAAATGCGCTCGCTCTCTAAATATAATAAAATTTTTACGAGGCACCTGGTGGGGAGCCGATCCATCCACGTTATTAACACTGTACAAGAGCTATGTTCGATCTGTTTTAGATTACGGATCTTTTATTTATTTTCCAACGCGAAAAGGAACAATCAGCGAAATCGAAAGAATTCAGTATACAGCAATAAGACTCGCTCTCGGATATCGCAATAGCACACCAACAAACGTTTTACTAGCAGAATCCAAGTTAACAACTATAACAGATCGAACAAAGTTTTTGTGCACATGCTACCTTCACAAAATCAGCTCAAACAAAGAACTACTTACGCACCAAAAAATTTCTAATATAAGGAAAAAAATAGAGAGCAAAAAGAATAACTTTAAATCAAATAAAAGAATCCTTATCAATTGCATAGAAAGGTCAAACCAAATTTCAAATACAATATTTACAAACAAACATTATAATATGTATACTTATGATTATGAAACGATTTTATATTCAGCTGATATTGATATTGAGCTAGGCAAATCACTTCAACGCGACAAAGATCCTAATAGAACTATTAAAATGATTATAGAAAGAGAAAACGCATTAGCACTATTCACAGATGCAAGCAAATCAACAAATTCTTTATCTGTCGGTACCGCATGTCTTTCCGCAAATCTTGACCATGTAATCTTGCAAAGCATAAGTAACGAAGTATCAATTTTTACAGGGGAATTTATTGCCCTTATTGATGCCCTAAACATTTCCTTAAACCAAACAAACCGCAATATCCTAATCTTTTCTGATTCCCTCAGTGTTCTAACAAACCTCAAAAGCAATAAAAATAGTCCAAGAACAAATCCCTACATTTATATATTAAAATCCAAACTCCATGAATTTTCAAAATTATCCAACGAAACTAAAATCAAACTTTACTGGGTTCCTGCGCACCTTGGCATTCTAGGCAACGAACTAGCGGATAAATATGCAAAACTAGCCTCAAATAATATTTTCCAAGACTCTCTCAAAATCCCTTACACGGACTTAAAGGCCAAAGCCAAAACAATAGCAATCGAAAATACAAACACACTTGTTAAAGATGAAAGTACTTGCAAAGGTGTAAATTACTTTGAAAATTTCTTCAATACTAAAAAATATCCATGGTTCAACAAACTAAATTTACCAAGAGAAATTATCACGGTTGTGAATCGAATCCGTTCAGGGCATTATAATTTAAACAAATCTCTAGCTAAAATCAAGGTGGTAGATAGTCCGGGCTGTGAATGTGGATGCGAGAAACAGGACATAGACCACATACTCTGGCAATGTCCCATATTCGACATTCAACGTTCCGACTTCATTAAAGAATTGAATGGCTGTAAAATCGTATTACCTACGTCAATAAATGCATTATTGTATAAGCCCACGACTAAAATATGTAACACTCTTCTGAAATTTATCAAAAATTGTAATCTCTTAATGTAAATTTAATGTATAAACGACAAATTTTGTAGCATAATAATCCCAAGTGGGATTAAATCTGCTTAAATAAAATAAAAAAAAAAAAAACAATGAAATTATTACTAGCGACATCTTGGTTCGTCAAAGATCAATCTATTCATCCAATTTTTAAATAACAACTACCACGAGCGATCAATCTTACCACAATAATAACTTTATCATTGTGCAAAAACCATTGGACTTACCGCTATCAGGTTCTGTACACATATTATTAATAAATTTAAGTTACTTTGTTACCACACATTACGATCTAAAAGCTATTTTAATTATTTCAAAAAGTCAAAAAAAAAAAAAAACTTATTATTTAACGTTTTTTTTACATTTTCGCTGTTTGCAAAGTCATTTTTGCAATTTGGAGTATCGGTAAAGTTGAACCTTGTAGAAAATTTCCCAAGGAATAGATTTGAATTAACACTATTTTTGCTGAAAATCATTAGTTTCGGAGATATAAGCCAAAATTTGAAACTAACATCTCATGTTTCGCGCATTTTTTCACATTTTTGTTTATAACTAAAGAAGCTCGCACTTTCGCGATGGAGCATGGAAATCATTTTCTGCTGACCACTTTCCCGACCGAATCCAATAATTATTTTGCCTCTACCTCTTACATCCACTCAAAAAGGTAATTCACCTGCACTAAATGGCTTTTTGCCACAGGAGTCATGAAAAATTGTTCGGCACACGTAACGTCCGTGAATTATTGTGTATGTAGTTTTTAACAGTGTTTATTGTGTTTTTTCTATAATTTTGTTTATTTTTACGTTCTTTAATTTTCCACTTACTTAATTTTGTTTACAATCAGGGCGCTAACAATGACTGCGATTTTTTTTTCTATTACCATAAGGGAGGTAGTAAACACTCCGAAACGTCGAATAATAAATAAATACTACTAGCTGCAACCTGGTTCGTTGAAGATCAATATCTACCAATTTCCACAAAATATTACATTTACGAACGATTTTCTTAATTCTTCATTTTGAATTCTTTGTCTGCACCTAGGGGGCTTCGTCTAGTAATAAACTTTAAAATATATCGTATCAGAAACAGAACAAAGAACAATTAATAATAGTATCGTTTTCAATTTTATCAATCATGAGAAAAAAAAAAAAAAATAACGAAAAGAAATTTAGGAAAGTAAAAAAAATGTAAAATCCTCTAAAATAACGGCTACTTTTTTTAAATAAAGATAAATATTTTGTAAATTAAGCATAAATACCTCCAAATATCATGAAAGCGGAGTTAAATCGATGAAAATATCGTAAAAATATCGTAAAATAACGTAAAAAAAAAGGATCGTAAAACTCCTCCAAATAACGGGCTAGTTCCAGAGATAAAGGGGAATAATTCATAAATTAAGCAAAAATATCGCAAAATATCAAGAAAACAACCTCAAATTGAGAATAATAACGTAAAAATACCAAAAAATAACGTAAAACATCGCAAAAAGCGAATTGATGTGTATTTGGATAAGGCATTTGCTATTATTTGAACGGTTTTAATAACCATTTGGTAGATGAATCATTTTAGATGTTTACAATTCATTAAAAAAAAATGTTAACATTGTAACATGGTGGATTTTCCGAGAAATTCATCAGTTACGATAGATCCCGATGTTACCGACCCCGCATGACAGTATGTACGAAATGTATAAAAGGAGCGTGTAGTGCGGCGTTGGCACAGTGGTTGAGTCCAAGGCGCGAGGGTTCAAATCCCCTTGCCGTGTAATTTTTATAATTTTGTACGACGAGTCTCATCGTCACAACATTAACAATTATTTGGTTTTAGTTTAATTAGTTTTGGATTATTTTATAATTTATATTTTATAATGTTTTTTATTTTATAATTATTTTATTATTTTATAATTATTTTTTAATTTCTCTTTTAAAAAGTTGACTTAAAGTAACTCGTAAGTTAAATCTTAAAAATTGAATTCAAGTGAGAAACGAAAAATAACCTTGGAATTTCATTCTTAATTACAGTATTTAGTGATGTAATGTTGTTATTATTATTTTTTTTTTATAAATTTTTGCATTTGTATAGAATATTCTAGTAAAATATTTTCTATCCTATAAAGCAGAAAAAATGTCATAAAAAAAGGGCAAGCTATAGAAATTAATAAGATAAGAATGGGTCGAATAAATATCCCATCAGGATATTATACGGAAACCCGAAAACCAGTGAATGTTGACATTTTCTTTAAAGAAATTATAAACGTTCAGAATTAATTTTCAACTTAATCATTACAAGACCTTTAAAATTGTAGCGAGTGTTTCGCTTCTTGCGATATTTCATGTTTTTAACTATTGGACTTTATATAGCCATGTAAAAAAGTTTCGGGTCCTCAAATGATATAAGGTCAAGAAGTTATGTTTGACGGAACGCTTTTTTGGTAAGAGTGTCTTTTTTTATTTTTTTGACTATTTATCTTCATAATGCTGCAGCAATCGACTAAATCATTTTTCTAATTAGATAGGTTTATTGTTTGCAAAGACAATCTATTCTATTAGTTATTTTTATTCGAATAATTATTTTTGATGAAATGAATTTTTTCGTTTTGAGAATTTCTGACTGTATTAGGTTATAGTTTTATTTACATTTATAGTAGTTTGTGTTAATTCTTTTTTTTTATTTTTTTATACATTGTATATTTAATTATTATTTTGATATTCTTCAGGTTTATTTTTTTGTTATTGTGTAATTAGCTTAGTAGTAAAATTTATAAAATTAAAGCATGTGACGTGCCCGTCCGTCACTCGTGTAGTGTGTGTAAGTAAGACGTCTCCGTCGTGCGCCAGGGTGAATTTTCAC